>LUCW03000118.1:27500-37500 GCA_001586965.3 Sphaeroforma sirkka | reverse complement strand
AACATATGTGTGTCATGAACATGTGCGTGTGAAGAGGGTATGCGCACACGGACGTAAACATACATAACTATATATTGTGTGGGAGATGAAAGTCGTTCAACTTGAAGAGATATTTGTATATACCTGTAAATAGGTGTTCTTGTTGACATCTTTCAGGTGAAATAGAAATGGTGTTTGGCCCATATGCCTTTGGTTTTTATGTCTATATATATATATATATATGTGTGTGTGTGTGTGTGTTCTTCAGTATTTAAAAATAAATAGACAAATATACATATGCATATACACGTAGATATATATGTATATATATCACACACGCACACACACACACACACACATATATATATATATATATATATATATGAGTGAGTGAGTGAGTGTCTTACTATCTCTGCATGTGTACATGTATGTATACAATCGATAAGCAGTTGTTCTATTGTATAGAACTACGAGAAAGAGTTCACTTGATAGTCCTGTGTCGGACTGAGTTGAGTGGATGATGGGAACTTATATGCACACGTCCTTATGCCCTTTGAGTCTCAAATATCACTACAAAGTATGTATGTATGTATATGTATATGTATTTGACTACGCCAGTGCTCATACAACTTTTATGTTGCTATCTACTTGCTCCTCTATCTGTTTAGATTGTGGAGAGTACATCAAGGCTGCCGCAACCACGAAGACGTGGCTTGACCTCAGCGACAAGTATTTTGTACTCCTAGGTGCAGGCAGTGCAATGGGGCCGTTCATCGCGCTGACCAAACTGGGTGCCAATATTATTGCCCTGGATCTGGACAGGCCGGGTATTTGGGAGCGCCTGATTACCTCTGTGAGAAAGAGTAACGCAACCATAACATTCCCGCTTAAAAAGTCCAGGCTCAGGTACACTACACAAACAACTATAACAATACGTGCAGGAACGGATATTGTATGTATAGAGGATATACATATTCATGCACTCATACTGGACGCATATGCTTTTAGTAAAGAGATCTTCCGATATGAGTTTTACATGCATGCAATGATTCGCACTTATAACCTAGCCCTCTGTGTGTGCTCCTATCGCACCTTCACAAGCTAGTGGTCATAGTACACATGGGCATATGGCGAATAGTGAGTATGGGGGTATCGACTGGGTAGGTTAGGGCACAGCAACATTTGTTCTCTGGCATGAAGGATAACCTGTAATTGTTACTGGGATAGGGATATACTAATCTGTGGTTATTACAGTGATAGGGATAAACTAACCTCTGGTTTATTACAGGGATAGGGATAAACTAATCTCTGGTTTTTACAGGGATAGGGATAACTAATCTCTGGTTGTTACAGTGATAGGGATAAACTAATCTCTGGTTTGTTACAGGGATAGGGATGAACAAGGAGTATAGTTGCGCACACCTCGTTGTCTAAAGTGTCTCGTGTTTGTCCGCCTCAATACCACAAATCCCCCCCCCCATTGCTCCACCCGATGTGCACAAGGCAACGACTTCTATCGAGCGACAACAACTCCGCGAATACAGTATGAAAGATCATCATTTCATTCGCGTATCATTCACTAACGTAACGACGCATTTCATTCGCCTATCATTCACTAACGTTCAGACGCATTTCATTCACGTATCATTCACTAACGTTCAGACGCCTTTCATTCACGTATCATTCACTAACGTTCAGACGCCTTTCATTCACGTATCATTCACTAACGTTAAAACGCACTATCATTCACTAACGTTAAACGCATTCCGCACACTTGTACATAGTGCACCAGCGATACCGAACTCTTCGCCAACGCTGGCTGCAACCTGTTCTCCGAAACGCCTGAGATCAAGAACTGGCTGATCAACGTCCACCCGAGCAAGGCCTTTATCATCGGCGCGTACGCATATCTAGACGGAGAGCTGCACGTGCGCGTGTCGCTGGCTATGGACGCTATCATTGCCGGTGTGTGTGAGAAGCGACCCGAGGCTTCTGCGGCGTATCTGATGACTCCTACACACATCTACGGTTGCCAAGAAGAGACGGCCCAGGCTTCACGCGTGCAGTATAGTGCCGGCGGTGCGTATAACAACTTCTTCCACTTCTTGAACTTTGTCTCGGGCAGAAAGTTGTGCCAGCCTTCGGTAAGTGTATACTGCTTTATATGTGTGTATCGTTGCTTTAGTTGTACGTATATCTGGCTTTGATTGTGTGTATTTATTGATCTTATTGTATGTATATAATGCTATATTTTTGTGTATATATTCGTTAAAACATTATTTAAATATTAATTGATTGTAAAGCATTTTTTTTGTATGTATATGCTATTTCAATTGTATGTATATATTACTTGAAATATATGTAAATATTGCTTGGATTGTCTGTCTGTTGTGCTTCAATGGTATTTAAGTAAACATGTGTATAGCGCTTGCATTGAAAGTACCCTTCCTTATATTTTTTATATTGTTCTATTTATATGAGTATGTTGCTATTACTGTTAGAAACATGCTAGGATATATACCTGTACTGTGTGTACCTTATTCTCACAACTATATATATAATAGCTAGCGTAGGCGGAGTGTGTGCGGTGAGTTTACAACAATATATTAAGTAGGAGAATGCCAGTTTGTATATCAGTACGGGCGTGTGCGTAAGTCTATTTCCATCAGCAAGTGAACACTCACCAACAAGCCAATGAACCAACCCAACCTCCATTGGATATGTAAGTCAATCATTCATACCTGATAGTGCCATTGCATTGCATGCCGTCTCATTCCTACCTTTTATCTTTACTGTACAGACCGCTCTGAAGGTATACACGGACGTGCATGGCGAGCCCGTGAACATCATCGACTCGCTGTCTCTGACGCAGGGACCCAACTACGCCCTCGCCAAACAAATCCAAGTGTGGCGTGCAGTAGTGGAGAAGTATGTTGTATAACACTGCATTATTGCAAGTACAGTGGTTGTATTGGCGAAAGCTGTACCTTAATGGCGTAAGTATCTGGTACATATGTTGTATATCACTGCATGATTACATGTACATTGGTTGTGTTGTTCTACCTATATCGTAGTAGCGTATGTGAATGAGCAGTGTACTGTATAACACTGTGTTGGTGAATACTTATCGTAGTAGCGTTTGATCAGTCAAGCATCTCTTGCCTAAATATATATATATATATATAACTAGTACGCCGACGCCTTTCCGAATGGATGGATAAAATTGCATGTCTATAGTGCACTTATTCAATTTACGTATAGAGTGTGTCTTGGCATCCCTGATACTTCGGAACCGTCACACAACCTCTACGCAGATTCTTTCGTTTGGTTTAAAGTACATCATAACTGAACAGCATATGCGAATCATAACTGCAGGATTGTTATTTGTATTGAAGTAAATTGTCCGTACTCCCATCATTCTTCTACTCCTACGCCCCACGCGCCACACAGTTCATACTTCAACCCATCTCAGCAGCATGATAGTCCATCATGTGTCTTCAACATGTGTCTTCAACTTAATTTGTATACATATATATAATACATTATAAATAGACATAATATTGTCATGTTTCATGCATCTTCAACTAGAATTATATGCAATTACATACTACAAAATAAATGTATATAACCCTAAATATAATACATCCTTGATCCAGAACTCGCTTCAGTCTTTCAAGCACATTACCATGTAACTGCAACTTATCCCTACGCGCTCTGTATCTCAGATCCAGAACACATATCACCATAAAATATAATGCGTCTTAACTTATATTCCCACGCTATATACATCCTTGTAATCCTTAATCCAGAACCCGCGGCCATGGTGTGTCATCCAATGTCGCCCCCACCACAGCCACCGCATCTGTCCTGTACTCTAAGTCTCTCAAATGGGCTATGGACGGGTATCATCGCTTCCGACCTGTTGAGATCATGCAACAAGAGACGTCCAACGCCGTCATGTGTGCGTTGCTGATAAACGATGTGAACAACAAGGAGTGCAACGCGCACAAGGACAAGAAGCTGGCACACCCATGGGACCTGTTCAATGACGGGCAATTCCACGGTGGTATGTACCGGTGTGGGTATGCCTTCGGCTCGACTGGGGAAGCGGCTGTCCTGTCCAATTTTTTGGGACCGATGCTGGACTTTATGGAGTTTTTGTGGTCCGCTTAAGGCCCTGAAAATCCTGGTGGTTTCCGAAGGTGTTTTTTGTATGCGTCAGACGAAGGCGCTTCGTAGCAAATAATTAGAAGTAAATAAAATATACCACAGTGCAAGAAATCTTAGAACACCACAGTGATTTCTAGCAAAGTTGACTAGTTGTATCAAATTTGACCAGGACCCTCTGGAAGTCTCCCAGGTTTTCAGTGCGAAATAAGTCTTCCCGACTGTACTGAGTTTAAGAAAACGAGGGACAGACTATAGAGGGATAGAGGGGTGGATACTTGAATTATATCTACCTTCCTTCGTGTCTATAACACCAATACGTAAATCCTTTCCGCCCACCGCCCCCTCTCCTCCACGACAGGGCCACATCCAGCTAGCCCCATATGATATAACTAATGGTGGGTGGACCCATTGGACCATTCAGCTCACTCCATATATTAACTGTTGGGTGGTGGACCCATTGGACCATCCAGCTAAACCCATATAATATCTAATGGGGGGTGGACTCAATTGAACCATCCAGCTAACCCCATAGAACAACTATTAGGGGGTGGAACCTATTGGACCATTCAGTTCACTCCATATAATAATTGTTGGGTGGTGGACCCATTGGACCAACCAGCTAAACCCATATAATAACTAATGGGGGGTGGACTCAATTAAACCATCCAGCTAACCCCATAGAACAACTAATAGGGGGTGGAACCTATTGGACCACCCAGCTAACCCCTTATAATAACTAATGGGGGTGGACTCAATTGGACCATCCAGCTAAACCCTTATAATAACTGATGGGGGGTGGACTCAATTGGACCATCCAGCTAACCCCTTATAAAAACCAATGGAGGGCGGACTCAATTATACCATCCAGCTAATCCCTTATAATAACTAATGGGGGTAGACTCAATTGGACCATCTAGCTTACCCCATATAATAACTGTTGGGGGGTGGACCCAATTGATTCCCAGAAAATAACTAATAGGGGTTGGATACTTCATACGCTATGGTAAAGGTATATATTGAAAATGAGAATAATATATGTGTATATTGGACTGCATAGAACAAGACAATACTCCAAGCCTTTGCAAGCGAACAAATCGATACACACTAAACGCTGAATTCTCCCGACTATTGCCATAGTTTTAGAACAACGAAATACAGAGTGTTCCCAACCAAGCCCCTAGTATTGGAGCAATACAACAATAGAGCGAAGGCGACAGTTCGCACTCCCAATCTGGTGGTGCTTGTTCGCCTCAAATACTATGAATTTGGCCCAAGTCATCGTTAGACTCGCCGATAAACGCCCGAACCCAACCCAAATATCTCAGAGCTCTAACGACTATACAAGGTAGTGGGAAGAGTTTAATACGTCTCCACGTTCTTTGGAATTGGATTACAGAGTGACTTAGATACGTACTTGTAAAGTAGGATACCTCTCAATACTCGGCGGTAGTTGGGATTGATGGTATCTCAGGATAACTGATCATAACGGTCCAGTTGATCTCTCACTTATCAGCGGTGGTGGGGAGTGTACTGATAAGGTTGGTATGGGCCAGGGGGAGCCTGTTGGCCGCTATACCCGGGGGGATATACACTACTGGGAGCTTGCTGTTGGAAGGCGACTGGTTGACCCTGCTGTTGCAAGAACGAGTCAAGACAGACTTGAGTTTATGAAAATACAAGGTATATACTAGGAATACACAGGATTTCACACGGAATATAGATGAAATTTATTAGGAAAATACAAGATATGTATTAGAAATATACAAGATATTTATTAGTAATATACAAAATATGTATTAGGAATAAATAAATATAAATGTATTGAGAATATACAAGATATGTATTATGAAAATACAAAATATGTATTAAGAATATACAAAATACGTATTGGGAATCTTCAAGATTGAATAAAGAAAATACAATATATATACTAGGAATGCACAAGACATGTATAAGGAATATACATTGAATGACTACGACCAACTCAGACGCTTTTTATATCGGTATGCACATGTGAGGGTGCACATTAGTAAAAAACTATACAAAACAATGTTGTGGTATTTTGGGTTAAAGTCTTTTACACTCTAAATCCTGGCTGTGCCAGTTGTGGTAATGTATAGGCAGAGATATATTAGGGATATACAATGAAAAACTATATAAAAACCAGGAATTCCATGCCTTCGTATTATAGCAACCCAGCACTATATACATTTGTATTGAGCAAACACCAATATGTACATATATATATATATATATATATATATATATATATGCATGTGTATGTGTATATATGTATGTATATGTATATGTATATGTATATGTATATATTTTACATCTACATCTACATATATGCATACACATACATACATATACATACATACATATATGCATATACATATACATACACACACACATGCACACACACATATACATATATACACATATGCACATACATATATATATTATGTATATATATATATATATATATATATATATATATATATATATATATATATATATATATATATATACATATATACATATATGCACATACACTATACACATGCGTTACACACATACATATACATATGCGTTTTTTACACATACACACACACATGCATGTATATGTATATATATATATATATATATATATATATATATATATATATGCATGTGTGCGTGCACGCATACACGCATAAATATTAATATACCTATAAAACGACGTGAAATGAGAAACAAATTGACTTACTTCAGTAGATGTCTATGTATACTGAATACTAACCTGCCAGTAGCCAGGCTGCTGCGGTGTTTGGCCAGGATGTGAACCCCTTGGTGGTGGAGGCCTTTGAGGAGTTTGCCGATTTACTGTAATGCGCCTGTCGTGAGTATAGAATAAAAACCACATCACTTTGTGTTACTTAAGCACTATGTGCATGTGGAAACTGTCCGACCCGAAGCGCAGACACCAAGATGCGTGTACCAGTTTTTGTGTGCCTAACTGTGTGTGTATCAATTGACTGCTGTGTGATCGGTAAAATATGATGGTTCGTCGGATGTTGTTTAGCATGTCTTTGTAACTCGTGCCTTTTTTAGTATGGGAGGATTTAAGTCGTCGTATTATATATATATATATATACAACATATATATACATACACACACACACACATATATATATATGTATATATATATATATATATATATAAAATATATAGCACTAACTTGATCCCTTATCATATGTTCACTCCAAGGCTGAACCTAACACATATGGACATATGCGCACATCCTCCATTAGCATATGCTCACGTCAAGGCTAACTCCAACGCATATGAACACATTCATACCTACCTATGAAGAGTGTCACATCCATACCTACCTATGAAGAGTGACCCATTTTATACATTTTTTGTCAACTCTTGACCGCTTTGACACTTTGACATAGGGATTCGCACACACATACGAAGTAAATACAACGTATGCTGCATATATATCATTTCAGTTTTACACGTTAACATGTTCGCACAAACATATGAAGATATACGACATCTACATATATGCATGATACATTGTTGCATGCATACCTTTTCAGTTCTTCTGCTTCCATGCGACGGCCCGTGGCCATATCAGAACACTTTGTTTGAAACTTGAGCAGCCTGTTCAGCATGTCGCTGTAGAAGTTGTAACCTTCGCCGAGATTGTTGTAGAGCTCATCCAGAGTGTCTCCGGCGATGCTGAGGTTGTCCAATACATTCTGGCGCTTGCGGGAGAGGTCTGTGCCGATGTTATAGGAATTGAATTCTTTCGCCAGGGTTCTGCAGAGACAGACAGAATTCAAGATATCAATTAGATAGGTTAGGGTTTGTTTGAATCGGCACGTGGTAGAATTTCTTGAAATATAGGCCCAAAAAATTACACCTTCGGGTCGAAAAAATATAATGTAAATTTGACTCAAATACTGTGAGTCTGGGTCCAGATTGTTTAATATTCAGGGCAGGAAACTATGACGTTAAATTGTACAGGCATATGAAAGAAGGTGTGAATTCGGTCAACTGGCTGGAATCAGATGGGCCCGACGTATTCAGAAAAAATCCGTAATATATGTATGTATGTATGCATGTATATATGCATGTATATATGCATGTATATATGCATGTATGTATGTATGTATATATGTATGTATATATGAATGTATCGCTGCTAATCGAGTCCTTTGTACGAGGCGCATACCCCCACATACTTAATTTTATCCAGCAACTCATCTTGCGACCGCAGATACTTGGCTATATCGTTCTGTATCGGCTTGAATACGGCCATTTCATTGGCCATGACCGTCTTCTCGTCTGCGGCGGTGCGAGAGGCCTCCACCAATTTGGACACAATAGAGTCTGACGCCTTCATCTGGGTCAGTCGGTGTTTGAGTTCGGTACTTTGTTCTTTCTGCGTGTCGTATTTGGCGAGTAGGTCGCGGATCTCTGCGGAGAGCGTCTGGGAGATGGTTTGAGACATGGTTGCGACGAAGAATGTGTAAATTACATATATTTTGAAATGGGGTTAAGAGTTTAAGAGAGGGAATCCGATAGTGCAATCGGCGTGCACCAAAAAAGTATATGAAAGCAACGAGGGGAGGTACATGATTGTGATGTAACTATAAACAGCAATGAGGATAAATTGAAAGCAAACGAGAAAAGTACATGATTTTGTTATGTGGATAAGAGGAAAAGAAAGAGACTATGCATGAACTAGCAATGCAAGTAAAAGATCCAAGAGAATAGCAGATAGAAAGTTCTAATTATAATAAGGACGGCTACTACTTTTCTTAATATATGCCCATTCGTACCTTATCAAGTAGAGTTATAACAAGTTCCCAAAATCCTAGAATATACCAATCCTTGAAACCCTATAATCACTGAAACCCAAAAACTCAATATATATATATATATATATATATGTGTGTGTGTGTGTATGCATTACATATCCGAATCAAAGTATACCTTCACACGCTGCGGCAGATTAGCCGCACCAGCATCCGGCAGAAGATTGGCCAGATCGTCTGTCCGGCAAAGCGATTCCATGACCTTCAGACTCTCATCGAAACGTCGGCGTACAGTGCCGTCTGCTGTCCTGGCCATGTCTAGTTTGTTCCGCATGCCGCGGCATTCGTCGTGGAGCTCTTTGGACACTTGTTCTGAGGGTGCGCGACTCCATTCACTCATATATTGCTGGCGCAGCTGGTTGTCCTGGAGAGTTTAGTAGACCGACATGAATCGTGTAGACGTTAGACGCTGTTTAATTGTGTATCGAGCTATGAATGCCTTGGTCTCAGTGGCTACCAAGCAAGGCAAAGCTTAAGTGAACGTGCGTAAAGCACACTTGCATGTCTATGATTGTGTGCAGTTCTTTGGACATTTATACTGAGGCGCCCGTAGAAATGATGGTAAGCACTCGGTTGTTAAAAACTATACGCTTAAGAACGCATTGGATATGCATTTGAGAGTGTTTTGTATATTCACTTGACAGTTCTTTAATTAGACACTTGTGGATACTTTGAGTACTCGCCTCGTCACGTTCCTTATTGTGCGCAACCATCAATAGGGCCCCACAAAGTACAATCCAATTGCTACCATTCAACATCAGTGAAGCCTATAAAATCACACGCTCCTAGGGTTAACACACGCTTTCTCCTATACCCCACCCTACCTATACCTACCTCAGTAGCCTCGGCTGACAAAATGCGGTCGCTTTCGTCCAGAATCAAGACATTCTGGTCATAAAGATTGCGCATATTGTCCAGACGATCCCGAATTCCGCTCACCCCGCCCTTTGACCGAGCGTTCTGTGACCTCTGCAGAAGAC
>LUCW03000118.1:0-20000 GCA_001586965.3 Sphaeroforma sirkka | reverse complement strand
TTTGCGAAAGTGTGTGTACACGTACGAATATAAACTTGGTAAATAGAGGTAACCATGACTCATCCTAATCACCAATCAGATGGCGCCCAATATTTCTTTCCGTAAAATTGAGAAATGCTTTGTTAAATTTTGGTGTTATCTCGAAGCAGTAATAAAAGCACAGCCATATATCGGATTAGAGCATAGCAGCCCTTTATTTTGAGGAACCTCTCTCTCTCTTGCTCAATTTGACAGTATATCTACTTATGCATATCTGATCATCGGAATGTATATAATTCACCTATCTAGGGCCGCTAGTTAGAAGGTGCGCACCGCTTCGAAGAGCTACCTATAAGTATCCGGCCAGCAATGGCTAGCTTGTATGTGTTCGGTACATACTATTGTTGTCATATATAGTAGCTTTCTGAATCAAGTTACAGTCTCCTCAGTGTGAAGTATAATGTACAGTACAAAAATCCAGTTTTGCTCTCTTTTCGGTTCCTTCAAAAGTATGTCACTACGTTGGTAGTCACGCTACACGTAGGGTAGCAGCAAGAGCAAACAAAGTTTAAACCCTAATTCTTCTTTACTGGAATGTCTATGGTGGTATGCACTATACAACATACGGATTAGTTGCGCGGCAGTAGAAAACAAACACAAACATACCGTGATATTTCTTAATTCTTTAGATGCATAGCCTTCCTGTTCAATTTAGAAGGAGGCTATGCCGTCATGATGATATTTATCATGAAGCCAGTAGCCTTTTTTTCAAATAAAAAACAATTTCTTCCTCCCTTTTTTTCGATTTGCCGCCAAAATAGGTTTCCCTTTTTAAATTGCAGTATAATAAATGTCGTAGCCTCGTAGGCCGCAGCCGTAAGCCGGCGTAAATAAATCGCCCGTATTTTTAAAAAAGAAAGCCCTCAGCCTTTTCTAAAATGTGTTTACATACATAGTTATTTTTAGAAATACATACCGTACATACATACTGTATTTCAAAAAGAATAAAATACAGTCAGTCTTCGCTACATGTTCCAGTCCGTCACAGCCTATGTGAACATTAACAAAAGCACATCTATTAAGTCCTTCTGATTGGCCGACTGGTTTTCGTGTGGATTGACTATGTACTGTACAGTATGTACCTGATAGACTTCGTATTTTTTTTAAATAAAATAGTATTTGCGTATATTGTGATATTTTGTGTTGTGTGTGCAGTTTATAACATGCGGCTGTGGCCTGGGGGCCTGTTGCTATGGCCTATGATAGACCCAAAAACACACGATACTTCCAAATGTATAACAGATGGTTTTATTGGTTCTATTGAGTTGTTTGTAATATTCACGAATCAATCCTCGAAATATAATTATACGCCATTCGCACGGCAGGAAATGCCTTGTATGAAAGTAGTGACCAATCATATTGTTATAGTGGGCAACTAAAAGGTGGACAAGTTGCGAGGACCGACTGTAGAGCGAAAAAAAAAAAGAGCCATGTCATCGGCGGCCCATAAGTAACCAACAGATGATAAATCATAGCCTTCTGAAAATTGAAACCTAACCACTCACTGTGTTTTAAAATGTTGTTTCATTTTTAAAAGCCCGTCAGAAGCAGAACGTGGGACGACGTGGGTCGTGGGGTAAAATATTTACATTCTTTTTTTCCTAAAAACCAGAAATGAAATAATATGGATACATTATGAACACGCTTTAACAGTCGCTGATGATACCGTATAACAACGATGGAAGTGTAAGTCTACCTTTTTTTACGCAAGTATTACTGCATATTCGTGAGTACATGCGGATGTCATTTCTTTTCTAGATGTATATTGTATAGGTTCATCAATTGTCCGCGGCGATCTTTGTCTAAGTCAGCAAGAGTGGTAGCCACTTAATTTGTGTCGCTCGTTTTCTGTCAAAGCAAATACACAATATACCGGACCTAGATATGCATGAATATGAATATACACAAAGAGATCAAATATATATTCTATACCACGATATGTGGAAAAGATTTTATATCTCCATCTCTCCATGTACATCAATATAAATAAACATCGAATAAATATACATGAATAAACACAATATATATATATATATATATATATATATATATATATATATATATATATATATATTATACATAGATAATATATACATATGCATTACATATATTCACAATATATTTATATATATATATATATATATATATATATATATATATATATGTGATGTGTGATGTGTGTGTGTGTGTGTGTGCGTGTGTGTGTGTGTATGATGAGATTCATGCATGCATATATATATATATATATATATATATATATATATATATATATATATGCTATATAATATAATACATAATATATAATAATATAAGCATAAATATACATATATACAACAATATGTACATATGTGTGTGTGCATAGATTATTATTATTATATATATATATAATATATATAGATAATATATCCATTAACATATATATTCATCATAATAATATATGATATATTGCACACATCACACATCACATACAATATATATATATATATATATTATGCGTGTGTATGTATTATATATACATTATATATATATATATGTGTATGTATGTATGTATATATATATATATATATATATATATATATATGCATGCATGTATATATGCAAAAAACACACACAAAAAACACGTTTATGTTCATATGTATACTCGTGTCTGTTTTTTTGTATGCTATATATATATATGCCTAGGTTGACGATCTTCGCTTTGCATTTGTGTGTGATTGAGATCAAGTATATGCTAGGCTACCAACGAGCGGATTTTTTTGTTTTGTGTAAATATATAAGGTGTGAGCAACTATGGAAAATACAATAAGGCTTTAAATATGGCTTGTAGTTTCATCTCTTTAACTATAATGTATAAACATGACGTAAACGTATTTCGGTTCAACGCAAAAGACTTGGTTCGTTGTATCACGCGGTTCTTCCAGACTGTTATTGACTCACGAAAAGTCCACGAATAATATATATATATATATATATATATATATATATATATATCTGCATGTACGAATGATTGAGAAGTGCTATACTTTTCTCCTGCTTTTGCTGTATTAGAATTGAAGCCGAGCATGTGTTGCTGACCAATTGGGAAGTAAGTGAAGTGATTAAAAACGACATAAAATGGTGCAAGAAGAAAGAACGAGAATCCAAGAGCAACGTAACGGAAAAGCACAATATAAGTGGACTACGAGATGTTGCTACACTGTGTTATGCGGTATGTGAAATCTGATGTGCTTAAGGAAAGTTACTGTCATCATTGGCGCAGTGCGTGCTGATCCATTTCAAGAATTCCAGACAATGGTGAATGGTTGTGTTCGTTGACCTGTAATAATTACTAGTGTCCGCACGCATCGAATTACTATATCTAACATGAGGGTGTCAGTCTTCACTTCCCGCATTCGCGCACCGCAAATTTGAAACTCTGACGCCTTTTGCAATTCTGCGTATAGCTTCAGAACTACTTCAAGGACTCCCCAACACAATATCACACGGTGGAAAGTATACAGAAACTAACGAAGGGTATGGCTCCTTTTGGATTGACAAAGGCGGAGAAGTTGCAAATCGTTAATAACATGCCCCGCAGCGAGGTGGAGATACATGTGGTGAGTGAATTTTACCACATTCTAGAAAATATACAGAGTTTAGTCACGTGTAGCTTTTGACCTATGAAAGTGAGCAATCTCGTCGTCTAACTTTACTGTTTATGTTATCCCAGATTGTAGAGGAAGTGGAAGAGAGGCTTCCCGAAAATGCTTGGGAAGAAATAGTGAGCGCTGTAGAAGCGAGTATTTTGAGGGCCCCAACAGACGCTGACGACACAGCAATACTTGCGCGATAATGTTTGTATTATAGCGACACATCGACTCAATCGGTCGATGCAGACAGTACGTGCAATATCTCGACTTACAATGGCAAGAAACGTTGAACGTCAAGACCTGTTAGGGCGTGTTCTGAATTTGCAGCACTTGCATTGTCAATATCCATCACTCGTAGGTCTCAATATTACTAAACGTTTGCTTGACTATGGTTCGTAACAACAAGGCGATCATCAATAGTTACAGCTTGGTGAGTCAAAAATAATATTCATTTTAGCGTCTACGACTCTGCTTCAGGGTTTTAGGCTTTGGGACGCCCGTCTAGCGACTAGCGACTAGCGTGTACTTTCAGTAAATAATTATGTTCTGATCACCTGGTGTAGAGAAAAAAAGTTTTGTCACTGTTTAAAAAAAAAATAGAAATAAATATTAAAAAATTATGTTTGTATTTGTTTTCTATGAAAAACAATATATGTACATGTACATCAATATCTATTCATTTTTCTTAAAATAATATTTTTTAAATTTGACTACTAGAAGGTTTTTACAAAAAGGATGTTCTTGTATACATACTACATTTAATTAGCAAATAAATAAAAACATAAATAGTAGAGGACCCTTAAGACTACGGCTATTATGCCTAACTCTTAAAACAACGGCTATTGAGCGTCCCGCTCTTGCCTCCCTCCAAGTTAAGCTCCCCTCCTTCGCCCCCTAAATTATGCACTGTGACTGAAACTTTTTCCTAAATTTAATAAAAAAAATTTACATAAATATGTGTGCACGAGGTTCAAGTCCGCAATTTTGTTTTATATATATATATATATATATATATATATATATATATATATATATATATATATATATATATATATATATATATATATATATATATATATATATATATATATATATATATATATATATAATATATATATATATAATTATAATATATATATATATATAATATATATGTATATATAATATACATATATATGTATATAATATGTATATTACATAATATTACATAATGTTATATATATACATATATATACATACATATATATATATATATGGTGTATTATTTGTATTTGCTTTTATTGTATATGTTTTTTCATTTTGTTTGTTTGTAATATATCTATTTGTTTTTTACTTCCATGTTTGTTTGTATACACATATTTATGTTTGTTTGTTTGTTTGTTTATATTTATATTATTATGTATTGATTATAATAATATATATTACACATTATAATATATATATATACATATTATAATAATACATATACATATATATTTTGTTTTATTTTTGCATGTTTTATTTTTTGTTTGTTTTTGTATATATCTGTTATTATTCATTGTATGTCTATTTTTTATGTTTTATTATTTTATATATATATATATATATTGTATATATATATATATATATATATATATGTATATATATATATATATATATATATATATATTTATTATTTATATTTATTTGATATATATTTATTATATTAATAATATGTGCATATATACATTATATATGCATGCATATATACATATATACTTGTATACATATATACATATATACATATACGCATATGTACATATATACATATATATAAAAATACATATATACATATATATATACATACATATATACATATACATATTCAATATATAATAAATTTATGTATGCATAAGGAATTTTAGTCAGGGCATAATTTGGTGGTGGGCGAGAGAGGGGCGCTTAACTTGGAGGGAGGTGTGAGCGGGACGCTTATCAGAAGGAGTCTTAGTGGGACGCTTATCAGAGGCAGTTTTTACGGAACGCTTAATAGCTGTAGTTTTAAGAGTTAGGCCTAAGATCCGTGGTCTTAAGAATTATCTGACTAGTATTTAGAAGCCTCTCTAAATAGTATTCAAATATTTAGGAGGAAATACATATATTGATTGTTTTTTTAGGGTTTTGTTTTAAAAAAAGAAAAGCATACAGTTTTCTCTTTCCATTTGCACTTCTGATAAAATTGAAATTTCCCAGTCGTCGTCAGACCTCAGGGCTCAGAGTGTACAGTGGTAGACTAGTACAGTAGAGTGTAGACTTTAGAGTTTAGAGTGTAAATTGCTGAGTGTAGACTGTAGTAGAGTGTAGAATGTAGACTATAGACTGTAGAGTGTAGACTGTGAATGCTAAATACTAAATACAGTACAAAATTGAGTAAATAGATAGAGTCTCAAAGGAGGTCTCGAGCCCTCGACTCCTCGAGTTGGACGAGTCCTCGACTGAGGAGTCAGGGCCTCTGGGGCCGAATGGGGGTGGTGAATGTACAATTGTACATAATAGAGGGGCATGGGGGCAGCGGGCCCTGGCCTAAGGAGTCCTAGGACTGGAAGCTGGACCCTGGGGCCGTGACTTTTATTTTTTGGCGTTAAAAGTAAATATTAAAAAATAAAATAGAAGTATGGTGAGGACTCAGCAATATTAAAAAACAAAATAGAAGTATGGTGTGAGGACTCAGGAGTCAGGAGTGAGGACTATAAGTTTGTATTGGCTTGAGTAGGACAGAGGAGTGGACATCCAGTCTGATTTTAAAAGGCTATGTATCATTTTGATTTTTTTTTATGCCACGCTATTGGCCTATTACGCTTGCTTTGTGACGAGTTCCTGGGTCTCTGCGTCTCTGGGTCTCTGGGTCTCTGGGTCTCTGTGTTGCAGCTCTGCCTCTCTGGGAATCTGGAATCTTTAGAGAGGAAGCTGGAAAGTGGGGACTGGGCGACTGGCAGCTGGCAGTCAACTAGCAACTAGCCACTAGCAACTAGCAACTAGCAACTAGCAACAAGCAACCAGCAACCAGCAACTAGCAACCAGCAACCAGCAACCAGCAACTGGCAACTGGCAACTGGCAACTGGCAACTGGCAACTGGCAACTGGCAACTGGCAACTGGCAACTGGCAACTGGCAACTGGCAACTGGCAACTGGCAACTGGCAACTAGTAACTGGCAACTGGAAACTGGCAACTGGCAACTGGCAACTGGAAACTAGCAACTAGCAACTAGCAAATCACAACTGGTAACTGGCAAATTGCAACTGTAAATTGCAACTAGCAAGTTGCAACTGGCAAGTTGCAACTGGCAACTCAGCTCTGTCTGGTAGCTGGTAATTGGCAACAGGCCGAAGTGTAGCGAATCGTGGACTCGGGTGACCCAAAGTTCAATCTCTTCAAGTCTTTTAAAAAGTCTCAGGAAACAGGGTATCACGGCCCATTTTTGTTCAGTCCGGGAATTATTAGAGTTCGGGACGCCGAGGAACGTAAATATGCATAAATCTGAGCCAGAACGTCATCAATCACTCATCAATCATCACATTCATCAGTCATCAGTTCATCACATCAGAATGCATTCATGTGATTAGTGATTTTAGCAGACTGTAGAGTGCGAATTGCAAACAGAGTAATAGCCTACTCTCCCTCTCTCTATTCTTTTGTACCTAAAAAGTGAAACCCATATGTACGAAATTTCTCTCAGTCTTGTTGTGAAGTTGTGTACGAGCAATCATCGGCCCAATTGGTTGACTATCACATTCTCGGGCCATCAGGTATCCGGCCGGAGCAGGTCAGCAGGCTTACCTACAGGCTACCAGAGTAAACCAGTATTGTAACACTAACCAGTGCTACGGTGCCACTGGCCCACCGCCCACTGAGCACCGGGGCCAAAACCGGCCCACGCCGCACCGCATGACGCCAGTGTTCACCCCAGTCCCCACCCCCCCGACACCAGTACTTCTCTACTAGTAGAAACTAGAGAGTAGAGACCACCAGACGTCCAGAGTTCAGACCACCACCTGGCACCTGCAACTGTAACAAGATTCCCAGACAGGCTATTACTGTTTGATATTGTGCGGGCTATAGCCCCACAGAGCACATGCCCATGACTATAAGTCCACGACTCACGGGGGCCCACGAGGCCACGAGTCCACGACCTACACGGCTACACTGCCCACACCACGACCACAATTTTACTACTAATAATACCAAATAAAATTCAAATAGTCGACAAGAAGTTAAAAAGGCTTGGGCTGCGTAGCCTTTCTTATTGATCAATATATATAGGGTTTTCAAATACACAAAATTTATTGATCTTTACTTTTTACGAGTAACTTTTAAAATAACAAAGATTTATGATATATATATATTTACATAAGTATCTTGTTTCCTAACTTTTTTTAAAACAAAACAACAACAAACAATATTATGCATTATGAAAAATGAAAAAAGTGGTAAATACATTTGTATTTGTTTTAAAAAAACGTTTTCAAAAACCCTTTTTTTTGTACTTGTATACTTTTTATTCTAAAAAAGGTCCTAAACTGCTAGATTTAAATAAAAAAGGCAAACAGCATATCCTGAATTTAATACCTACTGCGGTCTACGACTCTACCAGAGTCTGTGTGAGACTGTGCGACTGTGAGACCTTTGAAAGAATAAAAAAGAGTTATGAGAGTTATATTTAATAAATATATTTTAAAAAATAAACTGAGAGTCTGACTGCGAGTCTGTGATTGACATGTTGTGACTCATAAGTCTGTGAGACTGATGAGAGTCTGAACTCTGAAGTCTGAAGACTATCAGTGTCAAAAATTGCATTTTTACAGTCATACAATACATACTTCCGCCCCGTGTTTTTTATAAAACAAAAATAGTAAATTATATATATTTAAAAAGAAAACAAAAAATAGTATTTTTATATATAAAAAGCCTACGGGACATAGTAGGCTACTCTAGTAGCACATGAAGGCTGAATCTCCGACAAACAGCTTTTCAGGCTTTTTTTTTTTTTTTTTTCAAAATAGTGGATTTACTCCAGAGCATAATCCAGTCAGCGTTCAAGCAAGGATATCATAGGATATCGTTGAGACTTGAGAACCATGGAACAGGAGATAAATTATATTCTCTCTTACCCATCGGCATTCACTCATCGGGTCATCCATTCACCATTGACCATTGACGGAAAACTGGAAAAGAAAAGAAGATCACAGTCGCACAGTCGCACAGTCTCACAGCAGCCTACTCTACTACTCTGCTTTAGAATAATGCCCTTTGGCCCTCTAGAACTACGGTCGCATGTAGCCATCATGTAGCCATGTACGCTACATAGCCAGGCCTCATTTATCCACGTCCCCAGGCCCTCTCTAGTAGCAAAGCCAGTCAGCCACACAGTCACAGACAGAGTCACAGACAGAGTCACAGACTCACTGCGCAAGACTCAGGGAGAGTCACAGTGCTGCACACGCTCTTGATTCTGCACTCTCTGGGGATTCTGCACCTTGCACTCGTGCAGAGTACACACTGCAGAACAACTAACAAGTACTATTTTTTATTTTATACCAACTCAAAGACACAATTCACGACTTTGACGAATCTGAATAAATACATGACGCGTAAATGTGCAATCGCCTGTAATAGGCATTACTACATATTTACTATAAAAAATGTGCTTTTCTAAAAACGACTAAATTATAATAGAATGCCCTGTGGCCTGTGGCCCTGTGCCCTATGGATATGGGCTTATCGGGCCTATGCACTATGGCCAGTCTGCAGCACAAATCAGCGGTATTAAATTATTAATGTCTACCGGGGTAGAGTCAAGTCTATCAATGAGGATTGAGGACACCCACGAGAGTCCACGACCCAAATCAAAAAAAAATCTCTCTCAGCCGTTTAATTTTTTTAAAAATACCGTGACATACAGATGACGTTTCAATTCACTTTGTATCCAATTAAAAACTTTTAAGGAGCAGTGGCTTTTTTTGCACGTCCACAAATCAATTTCATAAAATATTAAATACCTGGTGCATGCGTGAAATTTATAGCCACAATCGTGCTGAATCACTGTACCTCATATCATTTATTTGTATACTTACTTTAATACTAGAAGCCTTGCTTTTAGACATTCGGGTTATACCTATGGCGACATCTTCAGGTGGGTTGAGCACATAATTTCCAGTGTACATTAGCTTCACTTGTAACCGCATGCGACTCGCTCGCTACAATAAGAATCATACTGTCAGGGGTGAGAAATCACCACCGCTTCTCGAAGCTATCGAGCTTCTTGTTTAGATTGTAAGCATCTAATGACGGCTGCACGTGGCG
The DNA here is from genome assembly GCA_001586965.3 of Sphaeroforma sirkka. Classification (NCBI taxonomy): domain Eukaryota; class Ichthyosporea; order Ichthyophonida; genus Sphaeroforma; species Sphaeroforma sirkka. Next base: position 10,012 of record LUCW03000118.1, on the reverse strand, counting down.
GTGTTTCAGAATTATACGGTCACCCCGGAGTGAGAAGGATCGGACACGGGCAAGGACTCACTAACTCCTCGGTGGCACAAGATTCGCCTATTGAAGAATTGCGACCGGGAAAGAATGTCGCAAATGTATCTTCTAAGTTTCCCGGTACTGGGTTCATCACAATCAGCAGTGGTTATGTTGAGGGTGACCAAATGACAGTGAAAGATGGAGTGTCGGCTTCGAATGCCATCGGCGTCCAAAACCCGTCTGAGAGTTTAATTCATCATTCTTTGCAAGGTGTTGTGGATATCATTTTAGAACCCCCTAAGAATGTCATCGTCGACCACACAGATAATAGTGCCTCGATCGATCCATGCGACAGTGAAACTGAGAGACGAATATCAATGGACTCTGCTGATCGCGCAAAGATCGCTGATGCAGATTTCCAAAGATTCAACGAGAACAGTTCTACCGATGAAGCGGTCACCTGTATCGACAAATATGTCCCCGATTTCAATACTAGCTTTCGATCTACTACATCGCGACCTGCGACAGGTGGTGGTGTATGCAAAATGATCTGCGAGCTCACGATTATGCTAGAATTGTGTAAAAGTCTAGGTACTCGGCCATCTAAGGTAAACATACTAAAAGCTGAAGCGATTAGCAAATCCGGAAATCGATTTTTCCTTGAATCTAATGCCAAGCAGCAACGGCGAGCGTTTAGATATCATACGTATCTAACTAAGTTCTGTCCGCCACTAGAAGAAACTTGTTATCAGCGCTTGCGCACTCTCTACACAAATTGGTGGGGATGTGCATATCGAACTTCAAATCTGAATGTCCTACAGGATATCATTTCAGATATCCGCCAATTCGTTGGACCCGTTATTTTCCCACTAGCACTGGAATTATATGGCCTTCAGGCTCCTAATGAATTGAGTTTCGGTCGCAGGTCATCCGATGGAACCGTGCCCCTCCCCACGGCTGTCGCAAGAAGAAATAAATCGCTGCCTGTGGGCGTACCCTCATCGCAAGGTATAACAAGATTTCTACGCTCGGTAACACGCAGCTGTAGTCTTGGCTCATCGTCTGGCGCCGTAAATATTCTTGCTGAACACATGGAGAACGCACCGGATTCTCATAGTCCATTTAGTTCGGCACCCCCCCGGTCGGGGTACGTGTATTTGCAAGCGAATGGCACACCCTTAGGCGTAGCAAGATTGAACACTTTACCGACAAGTGAGTGTAGGAGACCCGCAAAGCAACGATGCAAAAGTATGTGCAGCAATATGAGTCCTCCTGAGCAGAATAATCGGTTCGATAGACCGCATGCATCAGTGCGTATTGAACGTTGCATCAAGGAACCAAGGACGTCTTTCGGCAGCGATGTCCATGACGAGCATGCGTATATTTTTCCCATGTCGTTGCACAACACGGATGACGAGGATATAGCGGACGCTCGTGCCGAGACTATATTAACGCACTCGTTTTCACAATCTGAATGGTTACAGCCTGCGCCTGAGGAAGTCTCTAGATCCAATAGAAATATCGGAAAGCAACCGAAGCGGTGGGCACCTCGCATGAAGAAAGCTGTCAAGGGGTTGTCAGATTTGTCAGCGTATAGCGTTGATATGTTTAAGCGGACTAAGAAGTTTGACGTTTATTCTCCTAGTGCCGTACATTCAGCCAATAATGTGACAGGCATTACATTAGAGCGATAGTTAAGGCCCACCCCTAAATGTACGATTGTGATGGATTTGTGGGCCAATATCCCATTCATTATTTATTGGCCAACTCGACAAAGGAGCAATACGAGAGCCGAGCTCCGTGTTCTATACATAATATATTAAATGCTGCTGTCCAAATGAGACAAGTTGCCTGTAATGGTGTTAAAGTTATTACCGATATCGAAAATATTAAATGATCTGTTTTTACCATTGAAATTCCTCTTTATGTTTACTTGTACATAGCCTTCTAAATTGAACAACCTGTAGATGTTTAGCTTAGATTCTATCCTGTGCATACTGCGCAATGCCGCATCCACATTTCATTGCTAGGTAAATGTGCAAGGAAAATCCAAACTGCAGAATTACGTACAAAAACCCTTGATATGGTACCCTAAAGGCCCTAACGACTGATCGATATAAATAAACTTGAACATGCACGTGGCCAAAAAGCGAAGGTCCTGTGTAGACTTACTTACCACTACCTGAACCGGTAATCATAGGATTTAAATGAAGATGCAGACACAAATATATACATTTCCATGTTTACTCGCAAACATACGTAGATCCGTGTTTACATGGGTTTGTTAGTTGAATTAAATGTACATAAATACATATATACATATATATATATATATATATATATATATATATATATATATATATATATATATATATTGATATATACGTGTGTGTATGTGCGGTAGGGTGTTATCCCAAACCACTCAATGAGTCAATGTGCCTTGCATAAAAATATGCGATACGGTTGGGATCAGATGTAAATAGGACCTTTATAAAACCAGCGGGTTTGACACATATTGTGACAGAAACGCACGAGAAGGTGGCCAAATTCTTACGAGTTGCAAGTGCACCTCAACTATACGAGGGAGAGAGAAAGTGCATATATTTATATATATATATATATATATATATATATATATATATAAGGTTAAATATTTAAATATATATATATATATATATATTATTATTATATATTATATCCATATTATATATATATATATACATATATATATTATATATATATTATACATATATATATTATTATTATTATTATTATTATTATATATATATATACATATTATATATATATACATATATTATTATGTACATATCCATATATAATATATTATATGCATAAACATATAATACATATATTATGCATGTATGTAATATATACATGCATATACATATTATATACTATTACATATATATACAACCTTATGCGTGCGTCCGTGCGTACGCGTGCGTGTGCGTGTGCGTGTGTGCGTCTGGTGTCCGCAACAAACATCATTATTGGTTATTATTATTATTATTATTATTATTATTGATACATATCCATATGCAAACATGTTCATTATATAAACATATATAATATATATATATATTATACATATATTGAGTATTTATAATATCCACAAAAAATATCAATATATTATTATTATTATTACAAAGATATTATTATAGTATGTACATGTATATATATTATATATGTATATAATACATACACAACGTCCAAACTAGGAAATATCCCATTTGAGGATATATACGTATTATTATTACATGCATACATATGTATTATGTATACGCTCATGCATATTATATATATATATAAATAAACCATCATTATCATTGCATTATTATTATTACATATATTATTATTATGGCACATATGTATTATATATAATTTGCCATATATACATACAAATGTATACACATTATTATTATTACATATGTATTAAGATCGACACATTACATGATGCTAACATCATCACATCATCATCATTACATATATGGCTTATTATTATATTACATACATGTTGTGGCTGTACATATGTATTAATAGATATAATAACATGTTGTATATGTATACGACATAAATAATAATATTATTATATGCATATGCATGTGCATATTGCATGATGATGCGTGCATGCGTGCATAGTGTGATGTGCGATGATCGAATGATGGATATTATTATATATTATTATATATTATTATACATGTTATTGACATACATATTATATGCATTATATGTATTATATTATTATATAATCATATTATATTATTACATATTATTATATATGCATGCATGCATGTATGCATAAACATTATTACATATTATTGTATAATATTATTAATATATTACACGTCAGGTTATATATTATACGCATACATACGCGAAATCATCATTATATGTTATTATTATCCTCATATATATATACATCAATATGCACATTATGCATATATAAAACAAAAACATCACACATTTATATATACTTGATACATATATACATATTATTATACATACATATTATTACAATCAACAAAAAAACAATACACATCATGTTTATTATATTATGTATTATTATTATTTTTATATGTTTCTTATGTTTATTATATATCCACATATTATTATATTCACAAGAAAACATACAGATGATATACAATTATATATATGTATTATGCATATTATTACATTATTATGTATAACTCCAGAATATGTCATGATTATTATTATGTATAATTATGTTTATTAATATTATATGCCATATTACACATAATTACATACATATTATTATATTATACGTATGCATGTACACAAACATATTGTCAAAACCATCATGTAAACATAATATTGGCTATTATTATATGTATATTATTATTATTATTATTGTATATTATGCTATTATACATATTACATATTATTATATTATTATTGGCTACATTACATTATACCATTATTATTACTATTGATACGAGCACATATATATCACATTAACCAATATATACACTTATATATTCCATACACATTATTATTATTAATAATGTGTGTGCGTGTGCAAGTATTATACGCATACATTATTACGCATGTGTATGTACCGTATTATGCAATGCAGGCATTTTCAGTATAAATATTATTATATGTACATATATGTTAATATTGGCTACATATGTACATATGCATGCATTACATATTGTATATGCACAATAATATATTATGCGCATTGATGTACATTATTATTATTATTATTATTATTATGTGTATTATTATTACATATTATTATTATTATTAACATTAAATTATGTATGTATTACGCATAATGCATCCAAACATTATTATTAATACACATGCCACATATACATTATACACAACATCAATATTGGCTATGCATAGCAAACATATGCATTATTATTATTATTTATGTATTATTATTGTATATTACACTCCATTATGATCATTACATGTACATATATATACGCGGGCGGGCGGGTATGCGTAGTGCGGGCGCGCGCAAGTATGTAAGTTCATCAAATCATTATTATTGACATTATTGTTTATTATTATTGTTATTATTATGTATTATTATATGTATTGACATGACATACATTATTATACATTACTAATAATATTCATATATATTATGATTGCATGCCATTATTATTGGTATTATTATATATACACATACATATGCACGTATGCATAAACACACATATGTATAATAATACAAACAAACCATATGTATATCAAATACGATATCTGCATTATGGATACATACATACACATATATTATTATATTATATTAATAATAATATTATTATATGGCTCATTACACATTGATATATGTATTGATAATGCTATCATCAGAACATGTGCTATGCATGTACATGTTGTACATTATTAATTATTATATTAATATATTACATATAATACTAACTAATATACACATTACAAACATTATTATTACGCATTATTACAATATGTGTATGGTTATTATTATTGTTGCATTATTATTATTATTATTATTAATATGTTTGTTATTATTGGCATGTTAATAATACATGCGCATTGGCTACATAATTCAATATTATATTATTATTGGCTAATATTATTGCGTATTGGCTGGCATATGTTATGTGTATCCATCATACTGCCATCATTACACAATATCACATACATTGGCTGATATTAATATCATATTGTATGGATTGGGTATTATTGTTACGCTGTTATGTATTGATACACATGCCTGTTGCTATTATTATTATATTAACATATTATGGATATTATAATGCTGGTATTACACATTGCATTTGCAAGGCATAATTGGTTGTGTAGCTATTACTATTATTACACAATATTATACATAATACCATACAGCACATATAATAATATATGCTATACACATTATTATGTATTATTGGCTTATGTATTATGTATTATTATTACATATTATTATTGTACATTATTATTATTGGCTATATTGGCTGCATTACACATGCCATTATGTTACTTATTAATATACATTGGCTATTATTGTTATTATTATATATATGCTGCCATCCATTATTATTACATAACGATCTTTATTAACATATACATATTGTTATTATACATATTATTATTATTGTTATTATATTATTATTATATATTATTATTATTATTATTATTATTATACATACATACACATATCATATATACACGCACGTACGCATGTACGTACGTACGTACGTACGATCCGCACATACGTACGTACGCATGCGTGCGTGACGTGCACGTACGTATGTATGTATTGTACGTACGTACGTACGTACGTACGTACGTATGTACGTACGTGCACGTACGTATGCACGTATGTATGTACGTACGTACGCACGTACGTACGTACGTACGTACGTATGTACGTATGTACGTATGTATGTATGTATGTATGTATGTATGTATGTATTATTATATTATATATATATATATATATATATATATATATATATATATATATATATATATATATATATATAATCACATATGTATATTCTTTATCTTTGAAAATACAGAAACTTTAATACAGCCAAAGGCATAGGAACTTTCATGGCACATGATCTGGTATCCGTTCCAGGCATACAGATCGGTCGATAAGGATTTTCCGAATATCACATTTTTTTGGCGTTCAGTTGTGCTGATATATCATTCGAGTTCGACCGTTGACGACATCACGCACTAGACAATCTACCACCTCGCCGACCACATATATATATATACATATATATATATATATATATATATATATATATATATATACGTGTGTATAGTGAGTGTGTGTTTGTGTGTGTGCATATATATGTATACAAACATACATATATATATATATATATATATATATATATACATATATATATACATACATGCATGTATGTATGTATGTATGTATGTACGTATGTATGTTTGTATGAAAATGTATATATATCCAATCATATAGATATATATATATATGTACATGTGTGTATATATTATATATATATATATACATATATACATATTACTGCATTATTATATACATATATTATTATTATTATGTATACATATATTATATATATACATATAATATCCGTAAACATATCCATAGATTAAACCACGTAATGCATGTATGTATATATTATTATACATACATACATTATGCGCGCCGCGTGCGTGCGTGTTGTTGATGTGCGTTGTCAACGTTGTATATTGATATATCCATTATTATTATTATTATTATTGATATGCAGAATATATATGATACATATATACTGCATATTGCATAACATATAGCATTACATTATTATTATTATATATATTATTATTATTGTATATATTACATACATACATATCGACATATGATGACACATATATGTAAATGTATGATATGTATATATTATATATTATTATATTATATATTACATCTGTATATACAATCCATCCATACGTGCGTCCGTGTCCGCGTCCGTGCGTGTCCGTGTTGCGTGCGTGATGACGGTGTTCTTGTGCGTGTGTCTGTGCATATTACATATATATTATTATTATATATATATTATTATTATATATATATATATTATTACATATATATTACGTATCCAACATCATATATATATTATACATACATATATTATACAACATCAATATATATGTATAGTATATATATATTATATATATTATATACATATATATATATTATTAACATCTATACACATTACGCAAACCATATTATATATATATATGTATATACATATTATTATTACACATATGTATATATACAATACGCGCGTGTGTAAGGCGGGCGTGGGTGTGGGTGTGGGTGTTACAAACAAGCGTGCGTGTTGTGCATGTGCATGTGTATTATGTATGAATTATTATTATTATACATATTATTGGTGTATATTATTATTATATATTATCCATAAACATATATACAATATACTATACATCCATATCTGAACATTGATATATGTGTGCGCATTATTGTATATTGTTGTATTATACATATTGAACATTGCTGAACATGTATTATGTATATATACATATTATATATATACATATGTTATGTAATATTATTGCCATAAATATATACATATATTATTATTACATAAATTATTATAATACATATATAATGCATATGTATTAATGTAACATACATAATATGTATTATTATATACATAATATTATATTATTATTATTATATATTATTATGCTGACATATATTATTATTATTTGTATTATATCCAGTATATATTATATATTATTATTACATATTATATTACTATTATTATACAACATCCATCCATTATTATTATCTTATATAATATATTATATTATTATTATATGCATATTATTATTATATATTATATATATTATTATATATATATTATATTATGTATTTATTATATATATCATTATTATATATTATATATTATACAATATATATGGCTATTACCGCAATGTATGCATATGTATGTACGTACGTACGTACGATCCGTATATGTACGTATGCGTACGTGTGCGTGCAGTCTGTACGTATGTATGTACGTATGTATGTATGTATATATGTATGATGTATGTATGTACGTACGTATGTATGTATGTATGTATGTATGTATGTATGTATGTATGTATGTATGTATGTATGTATGTATGTATGTATATATATAATTACATATGTATATTCTTTTATCTTTGAAATACAGAAACTTTAATACAGCCAAAGGCATAGGAACTTTCATGGCACATGATCTGGTATCCGTTCCAGGCATACAGATCGGTCGATAAGGATATTCCGAATATCGCATTTTTGGCGTTCAGTTGTGCTGATATATCATTCGAGTTCGACCGTTGACGACATCACGCACTAGACAATCTACCAACCGCCGACCACATATATATATATATATATATACATATACATATATGTGTGTGTGTGCGTGCGTGTGTGTGTGTGTGTGTTTGTGTGTGTACATATGATTACATATTATATTATTATATATATTGTTATTACATATATTATATATATATTATATATATATTATACATACATATGTATACGTACGCACGTACGTACGTACGTACGTACGCATGCATGCATGTATGAAAATTATATTATTATCCATACAGATTACATATTATTACGTGCTGCATGCGTGCATATTATTATTATTATTATTATTACATATTATTATTATTATATATACGCATTTCCATATGCATATTACAGATTCATATTATATTACCAACATCCGTAAACACATCCATAGATTATTATCCCACGCACGTATGCATTATTATTATTGCTCATCATATTATTAACATACAACAATAACACCACATATTACATACATACGCGCGTGCGTGCGCCATGCGTGCGTGCGTGCGCGTGCGCGCGCGTCCGGTAACGCACATCCATATTATTACGTGCGTGCGTGCGTCCGTGTCCGGTGCGTCCGGTGCGTCCGGTGCGTCCGGTGCGTCCGGTGCGTCCACATTATTATTGGGTACATTATTATTGACTATTGATTATTGGCTACACATACATATACGCGCATTACGCATCCAAACGACATACGTACTGATTATTGGCTATTATTACACATAACATCAATCATTATGCTACCGCATGGTGCAACATATTATTGCACATTAGTTATACGCGCAAGTGCGGGCGTGCGGTGCGCAATATGCGTAAGTGCGTACAAGTGGCATTACCGTAAAACATAATATTATTACATATTATTATTATTATTATTATTATTATTATTGCCATTAATATCATTACGTATTATTATTGTTATTATACATTACACATCTATTATTATATTATGCCATATTATTAATATTACTACTACATATTAATACATAAACATACATTATTACATATATTGGTCATTAATACATATTATTGCTACCATCCATAAACATACATACAAACATAATCCATATCTTTGAATACAAACGTATTATTACATGATACATACAAGGTATTATT
>LUCW03000117.1:30000-31868 GCA_001586965.3 Sphaeroforma sirkka | reverse complement strand
ACATGAATAAATAATTATTAAATCGCAAAAACTACCAAACTGGTCGAATGGCAGGACATTCTATGAAACATATTCAAATGTAATCATATTCAAATAATGACTTACTCGGCGTTCATCTCATTGACCTTTTTTTTGGCCGCGATGGCTCTCAATATCCTTAAAATATATCGCAGGACATCGAGATGCATATCCGGCATAACCATTGCCAATTGCATGAAGGTTTCGTCGTCATCTAATGCTCTGTGATAAACCATAGAGAGATTCATGTAAACATCTACAATATGTATATCATTAGCTGCCGAGGCAAGTTTTATGCACAGTACAAGCACACGCTATCACATCACGTCCAGCTATATGTACACACAACTTCTCAAGCACGACTTACCTTTCGAATTCGTTCAATTCGCTGGAGGTGATGATGGGCTGCGGAAGATTTTTTATGTATACCTTTAGTAGTCCAGTGAGGACTCGAGAGTCTTCCACCTCAGAGAGCAGCCCCTTCACATCAGCGTTGGGTAATTCGATCTTCTTCTCCAGCAGTTGGATCTGCTTAAGCCCGCCTGGGAGGCGGAAGATGCCTTTGGTGGTTAAAAACCTGTATCGGAGAAAGTGGATTTCATGGATTTGACCGTGTGCAAGGTATAATTTGTGCATAAATTTTTTGACTGCACCGACTCACCCGTGGGACACACGACCATATGCACAAATCTTATCGGTATACGTAATCATTGCAAGCTAATTACACTATCATCACATCTAAACCTTACTCTTTACGAGAGATCTGAGATCCAAGCTCGTATAAAAATTCTGGTACGGCAGCTTTAATCTGCTTCACGTACGTCAAAGCTTGCGCTGCCAAATTTTGGCCGATATATTTGGCCGTCTTAGATGGAGCCTGCACGATAAATACCACAAATATTCCAAGGTACGATCGATTAGCGGTGTGACATATCTTTACACATCCAAAGTGAACATAATCAAAAAGCAACCCTCATCATACTTCTTGGACAGCTGTATTCAATTTATCAGAACAAAAGGGTGTGACCCGGGTGAGCGAGTCAAATGTGATACACATACCGTTGTGGCTGGAGTGTACAGATCCGGCGTAATCTCCTTCCTCAAGAGCGCCGAGAAGGACTCCGAAGGGCCATAGATTTGGTAACGTGTCTATATAGCAAAGGATGCATTAAACATGTTAATAAGCTGAAAATGAATAGTAATTGGAAAATCAAAGCCAATTTACTGATGGGATTAGTATTAATCTGTTCAGCATCGAACCAATGTGCACGAACAAAACAGTGACTAACCTTGGCTGGAAAAGCCGCTCGCGCAGCAAATGTGGCAGATGCAATTCCGTTGAGAGACATACTGAATTATAATGTTATTGTATATAAACTGCTTGTGTTTAAAATTAAAATGAAGAGAGAATGAGTGTGTCAAATTATTGTATGCTGTATCTAATAGTGTGTAAAACTGTAAACACTTTGTCTTTGGTGTTTCCACTTTTTAGAAATGATATAATAGGCCCGGGGAATAGGGATTGGAGTTAATGTAAATACCTAAACATAACATGGTGGCTGCGGCATTGCACTCTAATGGAAACATAGAGGGTTATGGCTGTAGGCTACACGCGCATTGCGCAACAGCGTAGAGACCGTCGTCCAGAGCGGATGAAACATGAACACCAAAATGCGAAATTATTCGCTCATACTTTTTAAGTTTCAAATCTTCGTCAGTTTATCGTCGTATAATCTGATAGTATTGTTCTGATTGGATTTCGATGGGAAACTTGTCAGTGGAGTGCCAATGAGTTCCGTCAGCACTTTTACCAGCGTTAAAATAACAAAAATTCCTAAAACTCCTGACCT
>LUCW03000117.1:0-25000 GCA_001586965.3 Sphaeroforma sirkka | reverse complement strand
TTGGTTTGTTATTATGTATATGTATAATAATATATAATAATATAATATGGACATGTTTATGTTTGTTTATGTATATGTTTTGTAATATAGTAATATGTATATATAATATATATGTATAATAATAACCAATATTATGCTAATATAACTATACAATATGTAATATTGCTCAATAATAATATGGTAATATGGGTGTGTATATAACCAACGTGCATTATTATATGTATGTATATATATGTATTACGATATGTAACAATAATAACAATATATGTATGGCATATGTTGCATGTAATAATGTGTATGTGTAATGCATATGCATATGTACATATGCATATGTATGCACATATTATGTTCATGTATGTAATGTGCATTATTATGTTATGTTATGTTGTATATGTGTATAATGTATGTATATGTATGTATGTGTATATGACATAATAATAATATATATATGTATGTTCATGTTGGTTGTTTGTTTATGTTGTATGTGTATTATGTATGTATTATGTATATATATGTATATGTAATAATAATAATAATAATGTGTAATTATTGCCATAACATATAATATAATAATAATAATAATAATATTAATAATAATAACAATATGTGGCATGTCTGCCACGCTATTAATGATGTGTAATGTTGTTGGATGATGTTGTTTGTTGTTTTGATGTTGTTGATATTATACATATATGTAATGTACATATATGTACTTATGCAATAATATGTACATGCACCAATATGTAATAATAATGTAATGTAGTATGTGCTATGTGTATGTGTTATGTATGTAATAATAATAATAATATATTATATGTATGTTGTTTGTTTTGTTTGACATGGCATGTATATGTATGTATGTACATGGACATGTTTATGTTTGTTTGTGTATAATAATATGTATGTATATAATAATATAATATATATAATAATAATAATATATATATGTATAATAATAATGTATATGTATATTAATAATACATATATGCATGTATTAATATGCATGTGTAATAATATATGCAATAATAATGATGTATTACAATGATATGTATAGCCAATAACATCAATATGCTGGTGTGTATGTGTAATAATAATACATATAATAATAATAATAATAATATGTAATGTATAATAATAACTATTTCAATATTGAATGTAATGCATTATGTATAATGCCATAATGCTGCCAATGTAATATATATGTATATAATAATAATATGTAGCATTATAATAATATAACACATGTATTGTGTGTTATTGTAGCCATAATGGCAATGTTGTGTATGTACGCAATGACATATGGACATGACATGTATTATATGCAATGAAAATATGTTCTTGGCATCATAATGTTATGTAATGTATTAATAATTATGTGTATGTATGCATATTGTATTGCATATCGAATGCATGCATATAATATATGTAATGTTTGTATGTTTTATGTTTGTTTGTTTTTGTTTTATGTATAATAATGTGTATACATATATGTAATATGGACATGTATAACAATATGTATGTATAATATGTAACCAATAATAATAATATATGTATGTATATATATAATAATATGTAACATATATATAATATGTATTAATAATATAATAATAATAACAATAATAACCAATAACATCATTATGTGATGTCATACATTACAATGTGTTGCATGCGTTGATGGTGTTTTTTTTTTTTGTGTATGTATGTAATATATATGTATATAATATATATATATATGTAATATATATATATAATAATATATATATGTAATGTAATATATATGTTGTATATATATATGTATATATATATATATTATATTTATTTATTTATTTATTTATTTATTTGTATCATATATATATATATATATATATATATATATATATATATATTATATACATATATACATATATATATATATTATATATATATATATATATATATATATATATATATAGTATACACAGGGTATGAACAGAAGAGCACTCTCGAATACTCCTTACCGGCTTAGCTCAAATGTGTACAAACGATGCGTGCTAGTCAACATTCCCGACAACAAGCCCTGTTTCATAGAGCAGCTCGGCTATAACACGATAGCCATGCGGATATATGGATACAGGAAGCATAAAACTTGTAACATGTGTTTGGTCCATGTGTAGTAGTGGGTCATGCAAGATGACTCAGGTATACGATGGATTAGTTTGGGGGTGAAACACCATTGCTGTGTGATTAGTGATATTGGTTTTATACATACAAGTGATTCGGTAAGCATGCCGATAGAACAAGAATGAAAAAATATTTTGTAAGTAGTTTTTAATATAAATGACGAGTGACGGACTACAGAGGCGCCCGGGCGCTCTGGATACAAAGATACGTAGTGTCAGTAACCAGAGGACTGACAGTAAGCAATGTCTAGATATGACTATATAAGACAAGATTATGGGGTGATCAGTCCTCATAGTCTAGTAAGCTACTACATTTGATTATATAAAGTATAACGCTATTTCACTCTAAACCGTTCGTTATCCATATATAGTACTCACAATCAAAATATTTGGTTAGACGAATCAAGATAGAAAGACATGTTAGCAACCTTGGAATTTAAGTTGTTTAATGGGCATCGATGAGCGAGCTTCACCCAGAATCGTAAGTTACTCACAATATATATATATATATATATATATATATATATATATGTGTGTGTGTGTGTGTGTGTGTGTGTGTGTGTGTGTGTGTGTATGTATATGTATATATATATATATATATATATTATAAGAGAATCTTCTTCAGGGGTAGATGTTTTGGGGGCAGCGGTGTTAGACGAAGACACGGCTAAGAGAATCAGTGTCATTGCAGGTGAAATACGAGGGATTTCTATAGCGGTCGCTGCCGATTCGGGTGCGACGCCCGATCTAATTACAAAGGAGTTGGTAGATAGGGTTGGTCGCGATGTGACTAGGTAAATGGGTCTGCCGTTTGAAGGTAACGAGAGCAGAGTTGCCAAGGAAGCAGGCGTTGGTCAAGCCGGAGACTGTACTGACATCAAGGCAAGAACGGCGGGTGAGAGCTTTGACTCCAAAGCGTCATCCGTGGAAAGCCAAGGTATATCGGAATGGTACGCAGGCGAGGTTGCAACGTCAGATGAAAAATATACATGTAACGGGTGCGTTGACTAGTGTGATGCAGAAGCAATATGTGGCAGTGGCTACAGCACACTTTCAGATAATGAAGGAACGTGGTGAGCGGATGGACCTCTGCAGCTGATGCGGATGTGGCTGCTGGTGAGGAGCCACCGGTTGAGGAGCCGGTGTCGTTGTTAACCAGGGCTCGGGAGCAGTTGGCAGCGTCTGAGGTGGTTAATTCTTATGTGTTACCGGTCTTTGGGCCGCGCACAGAGAAGGAGTTTCTCGAAGATGTGCGGTGTGGACTGTATGGTATCGAAGTGGGGGGTCCTGTTGTCATGCATGGCATGCGTTACACGCATGGGCTCTATTCCCATGTCACATCGGATCGTCTGGTACATCTTGTAAAAGAGTTGTGGGGTTGGACTGGCTTGCGTACGCAGTGTGAGCATGTTAGGTGTAGATGTGGGCCGTGTCAGGAGGTCTCACCTATTCTTGGGCCGACGCGAGGGCTGCTCCAGCAACCAGAACGTCCGGATTCAATTATGGATGAGATTGGCATGAGTTTTGTTCAGTTTCCGACAACGAATGCGGGGGGTATGATGTTGTAGTGCGTGATGCGGTGGCAGTGCAGCGTGATCGGTGTGCGCAAGAGTCTGAGCGTCGTGCGGTTGACTTGCATCGTGTGGATGTGCCAGCGTTCGCTGTAGGTGATTGGGTTCGTCACAAGATCCGTGGTGCTAGTCATGCGTTGGCTGAACGGTATCATGGCCCAGCCAAGATTGTTGCTGTCCTGCCCAACTTGAAGTATGATGTGGAGGTTGCGTCGGGAGTTGTGCGTTCGTATATGATCGATGAGCTTAAGTCGCATGTTCAAGGGATTGATATGCCCCGAGGGTGGTATGAGTCGTGGTTGTTACAACGATCTCCGATGCGGGAGACGTCTTATGAGTATCGACAAGAGTTAGGTCATCGATTGAGGCGTACAGAGATGGCCAATCGGTGGGCAGATGTGATTAGTTCTGTGTGGGGCAGATGGGAAGGCTTTTGTGATTAGGCGCAGAAGCCTGTTGACTTACCGTCTGCATCTGCTCCTTCCAGCCAGACTCAGTTACATGCGGATCATGAGGCGATTCTCATTGATAAATTTCCTGTCAACCAGCCGCGGAGGTTATATCGGTCGCGAGTGATTACTTGCTTAAGATTTTCAAGGGATGCAACGTTCCGCAATTACATGTTGCGCAGATGGGGTATGCTTCCATTGACGTTGGAAGGTGTTGAGAACCCCAGGCGGTAGTGGTTTGGACGGGTGGTGTAGTTCAGTAGGGCAGCATGGCGTGTACGCGGGAGCTTCACCTGGCAGAGGTCAGAGGGAGAGTACGGCACCACGTCCCTGTGGATATACATCGAACTAGCATGGTGGACACACTGGGAATGTGACCACCCTATGGCATGACAGAGTTGTGGTTATAGTGGGGGTTTGAAATATGGGTGTGGTCCACAGATAGTAGTGAGCTTGAGGGCTCGTGTGTAGAACTGAATTGTGTCTGATGCATGCTTGATGGTTCGGGTGTATGAGGGGTGATTTTTTTAGAGTGATGGAGGCATGGAGAAATGTTGTATGTCTTATGCTATTGGTTGATGTCTACAGCTGATTTGGTAAGTGTAGACCAATAGAAGAAGAGCATAGAACATTTAGTAGTGTAGTGTAATAGTATGATGGAATACATGGCGAGAAAGGAGATGTTGCGTCAGTGACCAGAGGGTCTGACGGCAGGCAACGTCTAGCTTTAGAGTATATAGGTCCAGGTTGTGGGATTATCAGTCCTCACAACCTTGTAAGCTATTACACTTTGATCCTATAAAGTAAATACGTTGTTTCACTCTGAACCGTTCGTGAACTACATTGGTTACTCACAATATATATATATATATATATATATATATATATATAGCAGCATATGCGGTTAGGGTATGTACTATCTCCGCATGTTAGGAGAGTCACTTGCATCAGACGTCCGGTTTCATTCATTTGCAAAATTGTTGTTACACATTACACACAGCTGCAGTCAAGTTGAATCAAATACCGATAAATCGAAAACATCTGCATGTGCCACCCAGAGGTGAGGCACAGTGTATATCTAGCTCAGCAACAAGTTTGTTGTCACCTTTATTTGTTATAGTTATATGTGCACCATTCACGAGTAGAGGTTTAACGTATTAAAAAACGGGCGATGTACATGAATACAGCACACCGTTTTAACTCCGCCATGCCGTATAAGTTTATACATGTTTAGATTACCTTTCTATCTACATAACGCTTTTTAATCGACTTCACGAATTTCAGTGAATATTGAAAACACGAACACAAACACTGCCTTTGCAACAACCGGTGCTCCGTGTTTGACGGTGCTAATGCGTGGATAAGAATGGGACTGTGCGGGATATCACGTTGTATATATTGCAGCAACTGCAACTGATAGGATATTCGTTCATATAGAACCTGGAAGGTATTGCACTGCTGTTTTTACCGAGATTTCAATATCACAATACAAGAAAGAGATCAACAAGCTACGCTGGGCATGCATCGGCAAGTACAGATATGCATCACAAGACAAGCACGGCAAACAAACTGACATTGGCCAAAACTTTAGTCAACAAAGAAACGTCTGTTTATATACGTGAAATGGTATATGCATATAACATCTCATACACCACCTTCTGCACAGGAACGTCAAATGGCACATCCGCATAACACCACATTTACCACCTCAACCACAGGAGACGTACCGTGTGTCTGACTTCAAATAATCATCGAGGACGGCGTTACGGAACAAATCAATCAGCTAACTCACTTCATCCCACACTTCAGCCAACAGATGCACTTCTGTTGACGCCGCAAACCCCCGCGACAGCTGGACGTGTAGTTATATGACCTTGGGAATCTGGACTTGTTGGTGTGGGATAGTTGGTAAGGAACTAGTTTAGTTCGTTTTCCTGGAATGCATCTTGATGTTGAAAGATATGTGCGTAGCATTAGTTTAGTTTGTTTGACTGGGATGCACATTGGTACAGGTCGATATATGCGCAACATTAGTTTGGTTCGTTTGAATGGGATGCATATTGGTGTAGGTAGGTAGATATGTGTGCCACATTTCTATGGATCTATGCACCTATGCTAATGGTGAGGTATCGAAACAGCCAGAATTATGTGTATATGTATGCGACTATGCGTATGTGTATGTATGTGTCTACCAATTTGAACCATATTTGGGCCGAAGAAGCGTATTTCAAAAGTCCTCACTTCGAACTTTGAGGATTTTAGCCTTGTTATCCTGACGTATAATCTTTTCTTGGCCTCGTAGTCTTAAGCCATTGATCAGACTGCCAGCGAATGGTGCAAATTAGAGTATGAGATGAGAACTTATAGATTTTATTGACACACCAACGACTACTTTAGAACCCAAGCATATATACAACACAAATAAACACAGCACGTACCTACTAACCACTCAATCAACTATCACACTCGCACACTTGACAACTGCCCATGCCAACACAAGTACATACACACCCTTCACCACTTATACATGACACACACACTCACAATTACACATTGCAACGTAAACACAGCCGTATTTTCACTCTCATACAACTCAAACACAAACACACAGATACGTTCATAGTTTTACAGTTCATGTGACATACATAAACACACAGATATAACCATACTGTCATTAATCATACACTCACAAAAAGCACAATAGGTCAGCCGGTTTATCATCAGTACGGATGTAGGTAAGGGTTAATATACCGGCCTGAATACATTCACGGATATAGTGCATGCGTATTTGAATCTGTTTAAGACCCTTGGGAATGCCAGTGCCAAAAGCCACTTTCAGAGCCGACTGATTTTCGATGTGAAGCACAATGGGATGATGAAGGGGGCCAGTAAGAGAGCGCAGAGGGTTACGGACCCAAGAGATATTCTGGACCGTTTCAGAGGCGGCGACATATTCTGCCTCACTGGAGCTCAGAGCGACAGTCTCCTGTTTTTGGAACTTCCAGTAGATGGGAGTACCATTTATTGATCACAGTAAACCAGGATTGTTTACCAAGCATAAAACTACGGTCGAACAGCGAAGGCTCAACAAGGTTTATCCCAGCATCAACCAAGGAGAGAATCTATACTCAGAGAGGGACACAGAAACATTACACATGGAAATTAATCTTGGAGCCGAAGTGCCGGGAGTACGTAAATAGCATTATAGAAAATCTCTGATGGGCATAAGGGCATCCCTAAATATCGGAGGAGTACAATCTAAATGTATAAAGCCAAAGATTACAATGGAAGCCACGATCAGTTGACGACGTGGCGACACTGCCTTTGGATTGGATCATAGATTAAGTGAGAACCTTTTTCACATTAAGAGGTGTTTTTTAAAGGCTCAAGGATTACGTTTCACCTTTCGGAAGTCGTCGAGTATACCACCATCGGGTCCAACGAATCTAGGAAATTGAGTATTATTCGTAGATGCACACAGATCTATAGTAGGGGTGTATTTGAGGTATGTCATAGCCTCAGACCACAGTGTAGGATTAAGCTGATAGTTCTAGATAGCAACACTGGGAGGTAGTTGATGAATGAGAGCAATGTTCTACTTTCGAGTCTGTTTCAGAGTCGTTACACGGCTTCGGTGAGCATTATTGCGATGATACTCATCACAGGGCATTGTACGTGGGGGAGGACCGATAGCAGGATGAACGGTAGGAGGAGGATTAGGGAGCGTAGTCGAGGGTACAGGAATTATTGCTGAAGATTTAGCAGCACATTTGACAGAAGAAGGGTCGGTTCGGAGACGGGTAAGAGCAACGAATGTAATATAATACCCATTTTTAGATCGGTTAACAATACTGTGGGAGCCAGTGTGAGAAATGTGCAGAGTACGGGTCCAAGCAGAATAGTGAAGTCCAAAGCCATTGTCTTGGAGGTTACTTTGAGCGATAATCGAGTCAGATAGACCGGGACAGATGTATCTAAGGCCAAGGCGAAGAAGATAGCCGCGTTGCGTGATTATAATCTAAGTGTTATCCGCAAGAAGTAGAGGAAACCGACCAGTTTCGAGTTTCGTAAGAAGAGGAGTAAGGGTTCCGTTGACGAGGTTGACAGAAGCACCAGTATGCATGAGGGGGGCAGTGTGTTCGACTTGAGTGAATAACAGGGGAACAGTTACATGAGCAATAAACGGAAAACAAGCAAAATCCTGTTTATTAGTTCACTGGGAGCAAACAGAAACCACGTGACCCGTCATTTTGCATCTGGTGCAGGAAATAAATTCAGAACTACAAGCAACGCTGAGATGCCCTTTGAGTCCGCAACGGCCACATGCCTTAGGACAGGTGGGGGCTTTATGAGCTGGATCCCAACAGATGAAACAGGCGATCTGACTGGCCTTGGGGCGGCGCTGAGTCAGAGCAGTGGAAATGGGCACGTTAAGAGGACGATGCTTGCTAGAGACGTGAGCGAGAAATTTGCCACGGATACCGAGAGGATCTTGCAGATGATCGAGGGCAGAGGACGGGTGAAGCTCAAGATAGGCTCAAGATAGGCGAGCTCGTTTTAATGCTATTCGAGGACCGAGGCCGTGTGACGACGAATGGCAGCTGCACAGAGTGTCTCAGAGATGTTCCATTCAGGATCAGATTGATGCCAGTTTTCCAAGTGGAGACAGATACCTAGTGAAGTGATGTAGGCACGGGCAGCAGTGCCACGTTGACCGGTGGAAACATGAAGACGTCGAGCGTCATCCTGGTCAGACTGAGATAGGCCAGAGATGAATGCGTCCTGAATAAATGCCATGGGAAAGGTAAAATCTTGGTCATCAGCATTTTCACGGAATTGCCAACAACGTTGAGCCCAGGCACACATGACTTCATCATCTTGGCGTTTGAAGGCATGAAATAGGCAAATGTTGATTGGGTTGGAGATCTTCTTAGACTTATAGCGATATTGAGTTACAAGGGCACGAAGAAGGACCCAAGGGTCTTGACGAAAAGCCTTAGATTTGAGCGACAGACGCAATTCGCGAGAGAGGGAGTTGAAGAGAACAGCACGGGCACGAGTATGTGCCTTGTTGGTCTTGATGCGATGAATATAGGTGGTCATCTCGACTTCAGTGTAGTCACGGTCAGGAGTTTGAGACCGAATAGTGCCAGGAGTATGGCCACGGGACTATGGGCGACCACGAGGAGTCGATAGTTCAGCATTGAGGATGTCGTCAGGAATTCGAAAGTGAAGGACGTCATTGAGATCATATTGATCAAAGGAAGTGGCGGCGGCCATGTAGAGGTCATCACGCCAGTCATCATAATTGTCGCCGGCAAAAGAGAGTTATTCCCAGCGTTTACGATGAAAAGGGGGGTTATCATCCCCAGAGGAGTTCACCGTGGTAACAAAGAGAAAAACAAACTACACATTATAGCCCATAACCTAATAGTCAAATAATATTTATTTACAGAAAAAGTAACTAATCTTTGTATAATTGTCCAAACTTATATAATAGGTCCTAAAGTACCACAATATATTTTTGTAATATATTCCATGCGGGAGACAATTAAAGAGGACTCGGGTGGTCCTTATATAAAGATGGACAATTACTGAAGTACCGAGGATGCCCTTATATCAAAGTGGTAGGCTAGGCTACCGCGAAAAGACTCTCAAACCAATCTGCGCAAGACAGTGTCTGGTGACTCTGGACCATTTTCCAGGTCGCCGCAAAAATGATAAGAATGCCGAACTTCGGCGAAATAGATGAGAATACCGCAGACTACACAGACTGGCGGATAAATACTGAGGGAACAAAAAGTTTCTGAAGGAGGATTTGCAAATCTATGAAGGAACGCGCAGGGGAGCGTCGATGGCACGGGAGACGCCAAACGGGCTACGCAAACACCTGAAACGAATGTCAACCTGCGCATCGAAAATTGTAAATTGTGCGTATGAATTAAGCTTTTGTGTGTACCTAGACTATATATCAGCCTCGACTCTTTCGCATACAGACGCTGTCACTGATTGCCATGCACCATTCAGGTACGGGCCCTGTCGTTTGTTGACAAGCGTGTAGGCCTTCGGCATATATTCGCAGACACTTAAATTCTGAATTCCATCAGCCTCACGCCCCTCGCCCACACAATTTCTCCTTCCTTAACAACCATTCTCCACCAGAAAACTTCATACTCTCCCCAGCCTCTTTCTACTAGCAGAGACACTACTGGTTGTCAACGTAGACACTACTGGTTCTCAACCTATTGGCTATTGGTTGTCAAGCTAGGGTTCTAAATACATAAAATACAATTCATTTTTGTACCAATAGCAATTGACCAACTTAATTTCAATTTTTATTCGTAAGTGCCGAACTAGAAATAGCCAAAAGGGGCCTACCAAAATTCAACTGTAAAAATACTTGTAATTCTTTACAATAATATCTATCGGAGGTCGTATCCACACAGGTACACAATAGTATAATATACACATAGTTGTTGTTTTTTCGCACGCGCTGTGCTAGTATGGACCATTACAATGTCCAATGAATTACCGAAGTGGTGTACAGAAGACATAGGTTGCAACAAGTGTAAAAACTCAAAGTCGGAAACAAGTTTGTGTGCTAGTGAAGAGTTTTAGTGCAGAATGGGTGTGGCAGGACTGTTTGGGTTATGTCGTCCACTGATGACCAAGACAGCACTAACTCGTATTATAGGAGTCTTAGGCATAGATGCTAGTTATATTGCTCATAGTATTATGCATTCGCATGCGCAGGAAATTGTGCTACATCAGCACTACCAACCCTTGATGCTTGATGTATGGGCAACCTTTCAAAGGTTACAATCGTATGAACTCGGTACCCTTACACTCATGATTGTGTTCGATGGTTATAATTGAAAAGGAAAACTTGCGAACAAGAAGAGGGCTGCTAACCGTGAGAAAGCTATGGCTCCAAAATACAGAATATCTGAAGGTATGGCATCTTGTGCATGCATGCACACATGGATTTTTTGAAGTTGCTTTGAATGTTCAATGCTTGTATATATTTTTATTAATTAGTATTTAATACGCACTATTGTATAAAATAAGTAAGGCAAGCGCAATACAAATGGCTTTCTATTTATCAAAAGCTTGTCAACAGGTTTGTGACATGTACATGCATGCATGCACACATATATTTTTCGAAGTTATTGATCGCAGTAAACCAGGATTGTTTACCAAGCATAAAACTACGGCCAAACAGCGGAGACTCAACAAGGTTTAATCCAGCATCAACCAAGGAGATAATCTAAACTCAGAGAGGGACACAGAAATATTTTAGATGGAATTATCTCGAAACCGAAATGCCGGGAGTATGGAATCGTCAATATAGAATATCTCTGATGGGCATGAAGGTATCCCTAACTATAGGAGGAGTACAATCTAAATGTATAAAGCCAAAGATTACAATGGAAGCCACGATCAGTTGACGACGTGGCGACACTGCCTTTGGATTGGATCGTAGATTAAGTGAGAACCCTTTTCACCTTAAGAGGTGTTTTTTAATGGCTCAAGAATCACACTTCCAATGCATATAAAAGCAAAGACTTGAATCAAATAAATCACAACTATTCACTTAAAATTTAAAACACTTTAATATACTTTAATATATGGGAACAATAGAAGTAGCTCTGAATGTACAATGTTAGTACATATTATTATTGATTAACATTGATTATGTATTATTGTACAGAACAAAAACGACAAGCGCAAGATTGATGGCTTTGAAATATCAAATGCTTGTAGGGATGCTGTGGCCTTTTCTAACATAGAAGTGGCTGAGATGCTAATGTTGTTGTGTATCGATAAGGATATTAAGTTCATGGTTGCTTCAATGGAGGCGGAGCAACAGTTATTAGCCTTACAGTTACAAGAACATATCGACTACATACTAGCATATGACTCAGATTATATTGTGCTCGGATGTGATCGAATAATTTGGGATAACAAATGGAGGTGTGCGATTGCTAATATTTTCCATAGGCGTAATTGCAAAAAAGCTAATATAGAAGTACAGCTAGCTAGGACAGAATAGTGCGCTGAAGATGACAAAAGCAAAGTCTCAGTACTTCAGGTACAGTTTTAGACCGGGATTAGCCAATATGGCTTTGTTAACACGATACTATTGGCTGCACTCTTGTTACAAAGTGACTATCGAGTGCGCACTGGTATCACAGTGCAATCTGTCTGTCCAAGGCTAGCTTGACATGTTGAGAATGTTGAAGGTCCATTAGCAGTACAGTCAGCGTTCATGTACAAATAGAAAAACCCAGAATTGGCGCAAAATATACATAAAGATTTGAACATAACTAAGTTCTTATTATTTTTTGTCAGCCCGTGTTTATATGGTTTGATAGGCCAGTATTAGAGCATGATATTGTGAAGAAAGATTGGTGGACATATGTGGTGAAGACCTGCCATCTTCTGGATACAATATTGACATGTTATAGAGTATATTGACAACGGGGCGAAAGCAGTCGTTGAATAAATCTGATAGTGTACTAGAAGAGTATTATATATTCATTGATCATTATACCCTGACGTGTAAGTTTCGGTCTAATGAGGCGATGTTAACGCCTTAGAACAAATAAACGCTTAGGTTAAATCTAAGTATATCAAAATTAAAAGTAAATAAACGAAATGAGTCTTTTAGTAAAGTTAGATATGCCTCGTGAAAACAGCAATACACTGAGGGATTGTGAGGCTGAGACATTGCCTATATATAATTCTCTCAGTACTGTTTTCGCCGAAGGGATTTTATTTAGTGTTTCGTTGTCGCTCTATTAGAAACTATGGTATGTTTCGTTGGCGCGAATCCGAGAGACTCATAAAATCCATCTTTAGAAAAAAAAGGAAAAGAAGAAAAAAAAAACTCTTGATGTCCATAGTTATTGCACTAACCCATAATTTGCCAGTTATCAAGAACATCAGACTGGCACATCTGGTTGGCTGAACTGAGGATAAACTAAGCAACGCTAATAGTCCTTAGAAGCCTATGTTCGGTTGAGCCATCTTTTTGATCGCAGTAAACCGGGATTGTTTACCAAGCATAAAACTACGGTCAAACACCGGAGGCTCAACAAGGTTTGCCGCGAACTGCTAGGGCAGTCTTTTCCAATACAGTGACACATTTTTGGTCGCTCAGAGACAAACCCAGATTTGCTTGTATTCTTTACGTCTACCTTCAGCTACAGCAGTAGCACCACAAAGAATAGCAGCACAAAACTATAACAAAAGAAGAACACCTACAATAGTATATTTGTATTGACTTACCTCTTCACATGCTCGGTATGACTAGCAGCTTCTTCACCCAAAGCTTCCGAGTTCTTAAAGAGGAACAAGCAGACCACGGCGGGGATTTCCATGGCCAGACCCACCAGTATAACGTACACCAGTTGGCTTGTCTTCCATGAGTTTCCGTGCACCAGAAACGCAGCGATCGACACGAACGGTCCTAGAACAGAAGAAAGCGTCATGCATACAAAGAGTATTGTGTACCACCTTGTGCGCTCGCCCGTGGCTATCGCCGAAGTATTCAGATATAAATAGATTTGGAAGGTAAATATATAGTTCTATTAACAGAACTAGACCAAATCTTATATTTGGTATTTTACTGGGGCCTTTTAATGGCCTTGTCCAAATATCTGATATGAAAAAGGGAAAAGGTATTCAATTAATAAAACCGTTAAAAACCAATTAAGGTAAGCTAAGATTACGTACTTTTAATAGTACGTTTTACGTACTATTAAGAGTACGTCTTTACTACACTATTCTAATGTAGAGGCCCGGCTTTTACAGACGTGGCGTGAAGAAATCAGTTATCGGTTGGGTATATATGACATAAGATTTCCACCGTGGGAGTGTCGTTGGAGTAAGCGGACAGGCCTTGCACCCATCGAGTGGTCTGCGACAGATGTGGAGAGTGACATAGCTGCATTTAGCTTGATGCTTGGACCTGCACTTCGGCAATATGCAGTGCAACGTGGCATTGTGATACCAGTTAGATTTGATTCAAAATCTCTTATGATCGAATATTTGGCTAGAAATCTACATACCGCATGTGCAATACTTAAGCGACTGCCTATACCTGAATGTACCACAGCTCTATTAGCAGCGCATATGAGTTTTGAGAAGGATCTCCATGATACATGCAAGTATTGTATTTAAACCATACGATGCAGATGTTGTCGATAGAGTAGTTGTCAGGAATATGGTGATCAGAACCTATTTTGGAGCAGCAGCGTATACACATAGACAGACTAAAGAACAGGAACATCGTGCGATTGTTGCTTTGGAGGCAGGCTTTGTCAAACTTGACGATGACTCACGAAGGAATAATAGGGAGTTGATGTATATTAGGGGTCAGGTAACACGCAGCTAAAGGCACGATAAAATGAGTGTGATGTAAAAGTCAGTCCCCTCTAGGCTGACTATACGATACCAAGACGTTTACGTTAACAAGACAATACGTTAAAACGTGTAATGAGCAAAAGGGTAGGGGATTTTAGACTAAGACTATTGTCTATATACTCCGCTCTAGTCACTCACTACTTTGGTCTAGATTTATTTTGTTTTAGTTACTAAGATTAAATATCATTTCATTGGTTTTATTTTCATTTCACGCCACAAAACAATTACCTAATCAAACTAACCAATACAATACCTCTAAGTCCAACTTAGGAAAATAAAAAATAAAAAATAAAAACACCAAGTTGGTGCAGTATGCATCTGCACCTAAACCCCATCACTTGGTACCTAGCTCCCCATCCCATTTAAGGCATAGATGGGCACATCTAGTTGGCTGGCTAGGAGGAATTAAAACCATGTTGTCCTGGATTCTAACAACTCTAATCCTGTCCTTTTCTCAGTGGATTATCTTGCTCTGAGATCAATATCGAATTGTACTATATGTTTGTACCATCAACCATTTCATGTCTGAGACCCTCTCTCATGGTACACTCCCATTAATTAGAAATTCGCAAAGTGTCATTTTCAGGTATCAGATTGGTGTCATTCCTATACTTTGTACAATTTTTATTTCAGTGGAAAAAAGCAACCTATATTTGGAAAACCACCTAATTGTCCACAGTAGAGTCCCATACTCTATTGAGTACTGTCACATGTTCAGAATCTTGAATATCGCAGTTCTTGTTCATGTCCAATTCGTTAAACGTATTCCATTAAACGCTCATACGTTTATATTATACGTTAATTGTGCAACTACTATTAGGAACCCGCTATTTTCACAGTGATATGCGTAGTTGTCGTTGACAAAGACAAGTACAAATGCATGGTTCATGGATAATATTAAAGACACAAACTGTCTTCTACCGTTAGCTAAGAACAAACGGGTTATAACGGATGAAGGTGAGGGTAGTCTCGCCATGTCATAATCACAGTAATTGCGTGCATATACGAGCAGTTTTAGAGCGGGTCAGAGAGCTGGGTGACCTTGGGTTTACAGATGGGCAGTGCAGTTGGTCTAAAAGACCGAAGACCAGGAAGTTTATCCCCAACCAACACGCCATTACATTAGCTCGAGAATGCACAACTCTGAGGCCTATGGTCCGAGACTAATATCAGGTGATAGCAGTACTAAGGTTGTATATATTTATGACAAAGACCTAACTGATAGATATGAACTGAAAAAACTAGGAATATGTGTATGTACACCACGTAAAAAACAACAAGGGCAATACGCATTTAGCAAAGAACGCTCACATGCCGATCGCGATGTAGCAAGGGAAAGAATCACGATCGAGGGTAACATGGAAGAGTTACGCGATTATGCAGGCTTTGATGGGTTCAATAAAACCCTTAGCGAAATAGACATCGCAGACCACGAAGCCCAAGTGGCTCGTAGTCTGGTAAACTTAGACCCACTTATCACTGTTTGGTGGATGTCTAAACAGCCCACTCTGTTGCAATGTTTAGAAGAAAGCAACGAAATGAATGGAATTGACACAATTTTTTTTATGGATAGCGATGATAATATGGAAATAATTTAGTAATTATAAATAAAGTGTTGTACAAGAATTGTATATCCGGAAAAGAACTTTATTATGCGCGTTTTCAACATTGTACTTGGTCAACCAGTTTAGCACTTGATCAATTTTTAAACCCCGCGCAGCTTTATCTGGCTTGTAACACGCTAGTTTGGTTTTTGGATGCTCTGCAAATATATATTTCTCTCTTACCTCCATATCCTCTTTTAACTTCTTCATGTGCGTAGAACGCAAAGAATTCCATCTAGATCTGTTCACTTTACACGAGAAATACATATTCTGATCCCCGGTTTCCCGTTGTTTGTGGCTGACCCGGGGAAAGATTTGGATATATCCGCTACACACGTACCTCCATTGGAAATAACATTATATTTAAGAGTTGAGTAGGATTCATAATCGCTATATAGTAGACGCCTGAGCGTCCACATCGCATGCAGCCTTTTCTAACCTGCACTCAGTGGCATCTCTTCTAAATATACCGACTCTCTCAATTAAATGTATAGCAGTATGCGTGCGCTCGGGTGTGTGCTTCGCCGATTTGCTCAGCTGTGGGAAACGGTTGGCGATGCTAGAATATATAACTGATCGTTACTACAAATGTTATATATATATGTACCTAGATGTACCAAAATGACAACCGATGCTACCTGGGGTATTCCGTAACTTCCAAAATATACAGATAAATATTTACCTATCCGACGTCGTTAGTTTGCTTCTATTCTTCCCACGGAATTCGATGGGTGCGTCGCTTTTTTTCGATTCTTCACTGTCATTTAGTGCACAATCTTCTAGTATGCTCATCTCTATATATTTCCGCCTCATCTTATCATAATTTAACCATTTGAACAATTTCTATAGTACGACTAGGTTAGGCTCACCGGTCTGCTCAAGGCAGAAGCGATCATTTTCAGCCTCTCTAAAATTTTAACAGCACCATTTGATACTGAGTAATCCGGCGAGGTGTCAGTAGTTTCGAGTGTTGTGATGGTCTCCTTGACAGTTGCGTATATGTTCAAGATAGGCGTGATTTGATCTAACTGCCGAGATGTCAATCTCAAGCCAGTTTCAGATATTAGTTTTGAACTTAAAGCTGTTCGCATATGTACTATTGCTTTCCGTTCATCAAGTGTCAATCTTTGATTTGTTGCTGTGTACTATCATTCTCGTCGTACGGTACAAATTTTGGGTAATTCACCCTTTTTTATACGTTCGCGCTCAGGTGAATCACTTCGTTGGTTGACACTAAGGTGATGTTTATACACACGTATGAGTACCCTAGTATTTGCTGCGCATGTTTTGCTACTTTAGCTATGAGACTTGCTTTCTGTTTAGCATCTTTAACTAATTTGTTTATCCATACGCATGCAGTGATCAGATTAGAATATAAGTAGATGCCATTTTTTCCTTCCACACTATTGCCGCAAACTTCCTCTGTAGAAATACGGCCTCCGGTCAGTCTAAAATATCAAGATCAAATGAGATAACACATTGGTTTTTATTTGTATTTTAAATATTTAATACAAGTCCTTTTTCCAATATTTCCAAAGTGTTCTAAATTCACTTTGATTGCTCCAATAGCCTGAGTAATTGGTATTGCTCATTTACTTGGACCCATTTGAGACGGTGGCAGTTGTAGGATATTATGAACTCAATTTCATAATCTTTGAACTACTACTTACAGGTTTTGGTCTTCCCGCCAATCTCCAAAATCCAATAAGTCTTTTTCTTTTTTTGATGGAACTTTATTTATATCAGCTAATGTATTAACTTGACTTACGTTCTAGTGTCTATCTACAAATTAGACATGTGGTCATGAATACTTAGTACTTCTAGTGAAAATTATTCAATAAAGAACAGCTAGAGGTACGCCCTGTGTGATCGAGGATATTTAGGCTCTTAACAAGAGGCAGTCCCGATCATATTCTTACACAAGCTACCACTGCTAAATCCTAACTGACTAAATTGTATTTTAGTTTAATATAGTTTGAAACCTAGTAATTTCCATCGAAGTTTACATATTTTTCAGTTATTTAGTAGTTACAGGAGTGTACTGCTTCTAGACTGTCTAACATCGATTTGCCATCCAGCAAATACTATGGCTAAGGGTACTTCTAAAGGCAAGGGAGCCGCTAGCTCTAAGCCTGCTAAGCCTGCCGAGGTTCCTGAGGTCCCTGTGGAAACACCTAGCCTGTCTGGAGTTGAGCCTGCCGAGGAAACTGTTGGGGAAGCCAATTCTGAGGTTGGTACAGAGGATAATTCTGATGATGACTCGTCGGATCCTAAAGCCTTGAAGAAGAGGTATCTACTACCGCGGAAAGGCTCGCCAGCGTCCGTGTATCACCTAGGAGTGAAGCTCAGGACCCCAGCTTGCCCCCTGACCACGTGCCGTCAAATATTGGGGATAAACGTCGAAAGGCTGGAAAATTTGTGGATACGAATGTCGGGGACATTATAACTCCACATCTAAAGGACATTCCAGCACAAATCCAGAGTGAAAAGGAAGTATTGGACCTGTCCGAAAATTTCGGTTTCGCCATCGATGGAGAAGCCATTCCATCCAGCTCAAATCTTGGGGCCGAAGTTGAAGACGCCATAACTTGACAACGAGTGGTTGGATCCTCTCAATCTCGACGTCAATTGAACCGCACTGAAGCGCTCTTGAAGGAGCTAGCGGCAGCAGCAGTTGTGAAACCCTCTATCATGTCCCACGTGGCTGATATTCTTCCTATACCGAAGAAGAAGAAAATTCCGGGCCGAGTTTCGAACCCGAGACCTACTGGTGTACCAGCCAGTACGTTTACCACTAAGCCAGTTACCACTGATGAGAGAGGAAATATTTCAAAATTTAATCTCTATAGCTCTGATGCTACCATTGACCGTCCTCTTGACAAACCTAACCCTGTCAGAGGATATGATCGTATGGAACTCGATGAGGCTTACCATCCTCGTAATATCGACCCTCATTTGCCAACTAACCCTGGTAATTACGATTTTGGCAATCGCTACACCAGTACCTCGTTAGAGAGTTCCCGCTCTAATCCTGAGGATGAGGAAGTGAGAACCAGACATACTCGTCTCAGGCTACTACGCTCTGGTATGCAAGTCCTTGAGGACCGTCTATTGAATGACTCTGACCTTGACGATAGGAAAGCGGATAACATTCGCTATCTAATCGATAACAAGAGAAAGGAAATAGACACCATCTTGGCACTAGCAGCCCGTAGCACTGAGCATGAGCCTCGTGAACGCTTAGAACCAAGCATTATAAAGCAGCTAGGTAACGCGCAGGCTGAGGTCGATTTCTCTACTAATGAGAGTACAGTGGAGACACTGAAGGCCTTCGACCAACTTAAAGAGTCTGCCAGCCTTAAGGATAAGCAGATGATGAATGCCTCTATTCATTTCTGTGAGTCAGGTGAATGGCGAACTATCTTGAAGGCCCATGAGCCCAACTGGAAAGCCCTACCCTGGCACCAGTTGCGTGATAATATACTTACACCTTTTTTGAAGATGCACGTGACCGTGAACTTCTAGAGTCTCGCAAGTTCTTTGCGAACGATACCACTATTCGAGGTGCTCTAGCTCATATGACACATATGAATACTCGGATGGGTGGTCGTACCTATACTGGCGAATATTTATTAATTTGTCAGATGATGGAGGCTCTGGGAGCTAACCTCTTTAAGAAAGTCAATGATGACATCATCGCCTATGGTGATTTGCGATCTATGCCTTGGTCTGTCTTTGAGAAGATAGTTCACAAACATACCAATCCCTCTACTAGAGTACTTAGTACCACGAGCTACACCCAGCCCACTAAGCGTAACGCAGTAGAGACTAACACTGCACGTAGTACTAAGAAACCTCGCACTACTACTGGAGGGGGTACTGGCTCTACTTCTACCGAACCGAAAGGTGAAAAGAAGATGAGAGCGCCTTGCAAGAAGTGTGGTTACAACCTCACAAAACGAAATGGCAAGTGGAATGGTAGGCACGACCCTGTTAAGTGTGCACCAGACAAGCCAGATTTTGGACACTATATGAAAGAGTGTGCTACTTGCAAGGGTACTAACGGTTGGCACAAAGAGGATTGCAAGGACTTACCGGACGTCCAAGTTAAGCACTGACAGTACCATATGTGTGTACTAGAGCAAGATTACGAGAAAATGTTCAATAAAATCCATACCAAAGGAGATGAACGTATCTTTCAAACAGTTTTCGTAAATGGAGAAAAAATTATGGCACTATTTGATCCAGGGGCTGAAGTCTCTGCTATCTCACGCCGAGTAGCCTACGCTACAGATATGGCTGTCCATAACGAAACAACTGATTTAATCTTGGGAAATGGCAAAGTTACTACTTGCGAACAAGCCATTGACTATGCACACATAATGCTGTCAGATAGAAGAGAAGTGAAGACTCACCTAATCGTTACTGACATGTCTCAGAAATACGATTTAATTATAGGTATGACTGATCTTCTCAGTTTAGGTATAACACTCACTGGTCTGCCTAATGGGCTAGACCCGAATAAAGATCAGTCAGATGATAATATGTTAAAGATACCTAAACCTCCGGAAGGTGAAGCAAAGGATATGATTCCGCACTTCACCGATATAATTATGGACTTAATTATACAAAACAGGAAGATTGCAATAACTGACTGGTGTATGTTTAAGTTCTCTAATGGGTACGTTAGACTTGACTTAACAAACGTCGACTTCTCTAAGTTAAAGTGTCCTTCACATAACTACGTGAGTTGGAGACACAAAGACGTTGTCAAAACCCAAATCGAAGATTGGTTAAAACAGGGTCTAATTGAAATCAATTATGATGCAACCCCAGTTAACTTAGCTCTCTTAGCGGTCGATCAATATAAATCTGATGGAACGTTTAGTAAAACAAGAGTAGTACTAGACCTGTCGCCAATCAACAAACTAATTCCGCAACATAGTTTTCCCTTACCTAAGATAAGCGAGATACTACGCAAAATGGAGGGTGCGACTATCTTTTCCAAGATAGACTTAAAAGCTGCATTCCATCAACTACAGATATATGAGCCTCATAGGAAATACTTTTTCCTTTACTTGGCAAGGTAAGAAGTACCAGTTTAAAGGCGCACCTGAAGGCTTACACATGTTACCTTCTTCTTCCAACAAGTTATGATGGAACTATTTGCGGGACCTGTCGTATAACATATCAGTCTATTTAGATGATATAGTTATCTTTACAAAGACAGCACATGAACATGCTAAACTCGTTAAAGAAGTCTTAAAGCGACTTAATCATGCTAAACTTAAGATTAACGAAGACAAGTGCTCTTTTGCTAAAGATACTATACACTTACTTGGCTACAAAGTATCTGCAGCAGGGGTAGAAATTGATCCTGGCAAGAAACAGTTTCTGTTGGATGTATCAACACCAATTACTGGAAGAGATGTGAACTCTGTGTGGGGTTTGTTAACTTCTTCTCGGAGTCGGTACCGCATCTTTCATTACTTAAAGCCTTTCAGTCACCTACGGCTGCACAAAAGACCTTTGGGAAAGCTTTGACTAAAAGAATGTGATGATGCATTTAAACTAGTCAAAAGTAAAGTAATGGACGCACCCATCGTACAGTACCCTGTGGATGGTGTCCCATTCCAAGTAGCAACCGACGCTTCAGATCGAGCGGTAGGTGGAGTGCTTTTTTACCAAACGATAAATGGTAAACCGTGCTACATACAATTCTTTAGCAAGAGTTATAATAAGAGTCAACGGAATTACCCTACCGTTAAACAATAGCTCCTTGCTATAGTTACTGCGCTAAGACAGTTTAAAGACTACCTTTATGGAAGTTACTTTACTGTCGCCTGTGATCAAAAGTCTTTAACATACTTAAAAAAAGATATGAACCCTGATTCACAGTTATGAGCCGCTGGCATGACATTATATATTGCCAAGTTCGCTTTTAATATAACACACATACCAGGAATACATAACCATCTTCCTGACATGCTCTCTCGCTTGTGCCCGACTACCAGAAAACAGTCATGAATTATTAGCAAACCGATTGATGCTAAATAAGAAATGGTTTAACCTCGCTCAATCACGATGGGGTCCATTTACTGTTGATATGTTCGCCGCAGAACATAACAAACAGGTTTCTGAATATAGGTCGTTGACTCATCCTAAAAGTGATGCATTTCAGCTTGACTTATCAAAGCATAATGCGTGGGCTAATCCACCTTGTCAACTTATCACACAGTTGTTAAATTATGTTAATATTACTAAATCTACCATTACGCTGTGTTGTCCCTTACGTAACCCGACCCATGGATGCGTGATTTAATTAATATGATTCAAGACGAACCTATTTATGTCGACCGTGAAAACGACACGTTCTTGTATCAGGGATACTATTCCATTAAGAAGACACCTTGGAAACACACCATTGTTTGTCGCATCGGTCCTGCAGGTACCACTAAGTGGAAACCCTCAACCGAATTCTTAGCTAACCTAGAGGAGTCTAAAGAGTTTGAACAAAAGCTCAAGACTCGTACAACACATGCACCCAACAAGATTGTAGTCGAGGTAATGCCGATTGAAACGGCATTAGATCGTAAAAAAACATGGAACTAGCTAAGGCCATGGATCAAGGACTCAAAACTCTAAGAGAACCTGGAAGCTCGCACTCAACTACTTTAAAGCGCTGCTTAAACAACAGCCAGTGAGTTGCGAAACAACTGAAGAAGATACTTCAAATAATCCAATGTTGTCAATTATGTATCTCAGACTCTACCCTCCTGATACTGAGGTTGCCTCTTTCCAACAGGACTATGGTTCATCCAGCCAGCGTTACGCAGAATCTGACTGACTTAGAGGAGCTCGAAAGTAGAGTTAAAATTATACATAATTTAACGCATCGAGCATATGAGCATACTTATAAAATGGCTATTCGTGCAGGGCTTGATCACCCGGCGCTGAAAGAAACCATACGTGAAGTATACCGACGCTGTACTGATTGTGAAAAGAACCAGATCAAGCGATACGGTTGGGCACCCCTAAAAAAGTGTGACAGAAGACCAACTGATGTGCCGAGTCATAGTCGATTTGGTTAAACTCCCGCGATCCAAGCATACTGGCGATGTATATATCTGACATTTCTTATGTGTGGCTTCGGGCTATAACTTGCTTTATGCAATACCGAACAAACGTCCACAAACAGTGGCAGAATTATGCTATCACGTCTTCAATGACTTTGGTTTCCCGAGTACTATGTTCTGATAACGGTAGTGAGTTTTGTACCGACGTAATGGAGGCACTTATACTGCATCAGGTATGACCCATAGGCGTGGTGTTCCTTACAAACCTCAAACGCAGGGTGCAAATGAGACACGTCATAGAGAACTTAAGAAACTCTTGCGTACCGCACTAGACGACGTTGAGGATATGTGGCCCTTATCATTTGAAATGGGTTCAGACTCAAATGAATAACTGCATGAATCCTCAAACTGGAACACTCTCGTTTCACTATTTCTTTGGCCGCTATAGTGAATTACAAGCAACGCAACTGCGCCTGAGAAACACGTTACCCCGTGGCTACAAAAGATCGAGCATATGCAGAACGTTGTTTACCCCTGTTTACTGAGCACAAGAATCGTGTCCTACTTAAAGCGTATGACCGATGGAATAACACTAAGAACATTGTTCAGTTCAAAGTCGGCAACATGTTAACATTATAAATCGAAACGCCAACGTTACCGAACTCTTCTAAGACGATAGGACCTTTGTTATTTCCTACCATGATGAGAAGAGTGATACTTACGAAGTGAATAACATTGATGGTACTAGCGCAACCAATCTAGGCACTCACCGTATCCCTACCTCCAAACTCTCATTCGCCTGCTCATTTGATTCTGATGTACCAGTTATGGAGTCACAAGTCAAAGATATAATTGACAAAACATCCGAAGACGGTTACAAGTTACTACAAGACCCAAGTTGCATGGATGGGACAGTAGCTTGGCTAACCTCCGGATGCATTTCGTGAGTCTCTTCGCGACTTTCTTCGTATCTTTAATAAGAAATGGAATAAGCGTTTACATAAGAACACAACGAGATAAACGAAAAGGGTTTCCTCAGGTGACTACAAACCCTGACGGATCTGAAATTCCCTATTTGCCACCTACTTCCTACGTGACTAAACTTTCTGATCTGCTTACCAACAGTGCAGAAAAATCATTGTTCAAACTTACTTACTAATGAAGAACAGCCTTTGGCTATTACCTTACCAAATAATATACGTAAGGCGCCTACATCGGGAAATGGTTACTGGACCAAATACTAAACGATATAGAGTACAACATGAGTCTTGAACTCGTACATATAGCACATACTTACTGATAAGTCATGACTGAAACCGTTTTTACTTTGGTTTTCGCTTTACCAACTAGATCGTATCTTTAACGTACGTTCTGTAGTCTAAAAGCTACTGGCTATGTAGAAATACGGCCTCCGGTCAGTCTAAAATATCAAGATCAATTGAGATAATACATTGGTTTTTTATTTGTATTTTAAATAATTTAGTACAAGCTCTTTTTTCCAATATTTCCAAAGTGTTCTAAATTCACTTTGATGGCTCCAATAGCCTGAGTATTTGGTATGACTCATCTACTTGGACCTATTTGAGACATGAGTAGATGTAGGGATATTATAAACCAAATTTTATAATCTCCGAATTACTACTTATTGATTTTGGTCCTCCCGCCAATCTCCAAACTCCAACAAGTCTTTTTTTTTCTCTTTTTTAACTTTTC
>LUCW03000116.1:142500-157372 GCA_001586965.3 Sphaeroforma sirkka | reverse complement strand
AAAATCAATAAGTCTTTTTCTTTTATTATGTCTATTACAAATTAGGCAAGTGGTCATGAACACTTAGTACTTCTAGTGAAAATTATTCAATAAAGAACAGCTAGAGGTACGCCCTGTGTGATCGAGGATATTTAGGCTCTTAACAAGAGGCGGTCCCGATCATTCTTACACAAGCTACCACTGCTAAATCTAACTGACTAAATTGTATTTTAGTTTAATATAGTTTGAAACCTAGTAATTTCCATCGAAGTTTACATATTTTTCAGTTATTTAGTAGTTACAGTAGTGTACTGCTTCTGACTGTCTGACATCGATTTACTATCCAGCAAATACTATGGCTAAGGGTACTTCTAAAGGCAAGGGGAGCCGCTAGCTCTAAGCCTGCTAAGCCTGCCGAGGTTCCTGAGGTCCCTGTGGAAACACCTAGCCTGTCTGGAGTTGAGCCTGCCGAGGATACTGTTGGGGAAGCAAATTCTGAGGTTGGTACAGAGGATTATTCTGAGGATGACTCGTCGGATCCTAAAGCCTTGGAAGAAGAGGTATCTACTACCGCGGAAGGCTCGCCAGCGTCCGTGTATCACCTAGGAGTGAAGCTCAGGACCCCAGCTTGCCCCTGACCACGTGCCGTCAAATGTTGGGGATAAACGTCGAAGGCTGGAAAATTCGTGGATACGAATGTCGGGGGCATTATAACTCCACATCTAAAGGACACTCCAGCACAAATCCGGCGTGAAAGGAGTATTGGACCTGTCCGAAAATTTCGGTTTCGCCATCGATGGAGAAGCCATTCCATTCAGCTCAAATCTTGGGGCCGAAGCTGAGGACGCCATAACTCGACAACGAGTGGTTGGATCCTCTCAATCTCGACGCCAATTGAACCGCACTGAAGCGCTCTTGAAGGAGCTAGCGGCAGCGGCAGTTGTGGACCCCTCTATCGTGTCCCACTTGGCTGATATTCTTCCTATACCGAAGAAGAAGAAAAAAATTCGGGCCGGGTTTCGAACCCGAGACCTACTGGTTTACCAGCCAGTATGTTTACCACTAAGCCAGTTACCACTGGCGAGAGATAATATTTCAAAATTTAATCTCTATAGCTCTGATGCTACCATCGACCATCCTCTTGACAAACCTAACCCTGTCAGAGGATATGATCGTATGGAACTCGATGAGGCTTACCATCCTCGTAATATCGACCCTCATTTGCCAACTAACCCTGGTAATCACGATTTTGGCAATCGCTACACCAGTACCTCGTTAGAGAGTTCCCGCTCTAATCCTGAGGATGAGGAAGTGAGAACCAGACATACTCGTCTCAGGCTATTACGCTCTGGTATGCAAGTCCTTGAGGACCGTCTATTGAATGACTCTGACCTTGACGATAGGAAAGCGGATAACATTCGCTATCTAATCGATAACAAGAGAAAGGAAATAGACACCATCTTGGCACTAACAGCCCGTAGCACTGAGCATGAGCCTCGTGAACACTTAGAACCAAGCTTTATAAAGCAGCTAGGTAACGCGCAGGCTGAGGTCGATTTCTCTACTAATGAGAGTACAGTGGAGACACTGAAGGCCTTCGACCAACTTAAGGAGTCTGCCAGCCTTAGGGATAAGCAGATGATGAATGCCTTTATTCATTTCTGTGAGCCAGGTGAATGGCGAACTATCTTGAAGCTCATGAGCCCAACTGGAAAGCCCTACCCTGGCACCAGTTGCGTGATAATATACTTAACACCTTTTTTTGAAGATGCACGTGACCGTGAACTTCTAGAGTCTCGCAAGTTCTTTGCGAACGATACCACTATTCGAGGTGCTCTAGCTCATATGACACATATGAATACTCGGATGGGTGGTCGTACCTATACTGGCGAATATTTATTAATTTGTCAGATGATGGAGACTCTGGGAGCTAACCTCTTTAAGAAAGTCAATGATGACATCATCGCCTATGGTGATTTGCGATCTATGCCTTGGTCTGTCTTTGAGAAGATAGTACACAAACATACCAATTCCTCTACTAGAGTACTTAGTACCACGAGCTACACCCAGCCCACTAAGCGAAACGCAGTGAGAGACTAATACTGCGCGTAGTACTAAGAAACCTCGCACTACTACTGGAGGGGTACTGGCTCTACTTCTACCGAACCGAAGGTGATAAGAAGGTGAGAGCGCCTTGCAAGAAGTGTGGTTACAACCTCACAAAACGTAATGGCAAGTGGAATGGTAGACACGACCCTGTTAAGTGTGCACCAGGCAAACCAGATTTTGGACACTATATGAAAGAGTGTGCTACTTGCAAGGGTACTAACGGTTGGCACAAAGAGGATTGCAAGGACTTACCAGACGTCAAGTTAAGCACTGACAGTACCATATGTGCGCACTAGAGCAAGATTATGAGAAAATGTTCAATAAAATCTATACCAAAGGAGATGAACGTATCTTTCAAACAGTTTTCGTAAATGGAGAAAAAAAAGTTATGGCACTATTTGATCCAGGGGCTGAAGTCTCTGCTATCTCATGCCGAGTAGCCTACGCTACAGATATGGCTGTCCATAACAGAAACAACTGATTTAATCTTGGGAAATGGCAAAGTTACTACTTGCGAACAAGCCATTGACTATGCACACATAATGCTGTCAGATAGAAGAGAAGTGAAGACTCACCTAATCGTTACTGACATGTCTCAGAAATACGATTTAATTATAGGTATGACTGATCTTCTCAGTTTAGGTATAACACTCACTGGTCTGCCTAATGGGCTGGACCCGAATAAAGATCAGTCAGATGATAATATGTTAAAGATACCTAAACCTCCGGAAGGTGAAGCAAAGGATATGATTCCGCACTTCACCGATATAATTATGGACTTAATTATACAAAACAGGAAGATTGCAATAACTGACTGGTGTATGTTTAAGTTCTCTAATGGGTACGTTAGACTTGACTTAACAAACGTCGACTTCTCTAAGTTAAAGTGTCCTTCACATAACTACGTGAGTTGGAGACACAAAGACGTTGTCAAAACCCAAATCGAAGATTGGTTAAAACAGGGTCTAATTGAAATCAATTATGATGCAACCCCAGTTAACTTAGCTCTCTTAGCGGTCGATCAATATAAATCTGATGGAACGTTTAGTAAAACAAGAGTAGTACTAGACCTGTCGCCAATCAACAAACTAATTCCGCAACATAGTTTTCCCTTACCTAAGATAAGCGAGATACTACGCAAAATGGAGGTGCGACTATCTTTTCCAAGATAGACTTAAAAGCTGCATTCCATCAACTACAGATATATGAGCCTCATAGGAAATACTTTTCCTTTACTTGGCAAGGTAAGAAGTACCAGTTTAAAGGTGCACCTGAAGGCTTACACATGTTACCTTCTTTCTTCCAACAAGTTATGATGGAACTATTTGCGGACCTGTCGTATAAACGTATCAGTCTATTTAGATGATATAGTTATCTTTACAAAGACAACACATGAACATGCTAAACTCGTTAAAGAAGTCTTAAAGCGACTTAATCATGCTAAACTTAAGATTAACGAAGACAAGTGTTCTTTTGCTAAAGATACTATACACTTACTTGGCTACAAAGTATCTGCAGCAGGGGTAGAAATTGATCCTGGCAAGAAACAGTTTCTGTTGGATTTATCAACACCAATTACTGGAAGAGATGTGAACTCTGTGTGTGGGTTTGTTAACTTCTTCTCAGTTCGGTACCGCATCTTTCTCATTACTTAAAACCTTTCAGTCACCTACGGCTGCACAAAGGACCTTTGGGAAAGCTTTGGACTAAAGAATGTGATGATGCATTTAAACTAGTCAAAAGTAAAGTAATGGACGCACCCATCATGCAGTACCCTGTGGATGGTGTCCCATTCAAGTAGCAACCGACGCTTCAGATCGAGCGGTAGGTGGAGTGCTTTATCAAACGATAAATGGTAAACCGCGCTACATACAATTCTTTAGCAAGAGTTATAATAAGAGT
Organism: Sphaeroforma sirkka; assembly: GCA_001586965.3. Classification (NCBI taxonomy): domain Eukaryota; class Ichthyosporea; order Ichthyophonida; genus Sphaeroforma; species Sphaeroforma sirkka. Next base: position 153,382 of record LUCW03000116.1, on the reverse strand, counting down.
CAACTGGAATTACCCTACCGTTAAACAAGAGCTCCTTGCTATAGTTACTGCGCTAAGACAGTTTAAAGACTACCTTTATGGAAGTTACTTTACTGTCGCCTGTGATCAAAAGTCTTTAACATACTTAAAAGATATGAACCCTGATTCACAGTTGGTGAGCCGCTGGCATGACATTATTGCCAAGTTCGCTTTTAATATAACACATTCCAGGAATACATAACCATCTTCCTGACATGCTCTCTCGACTTGTGCCCGACTACCAGAAAACAGTCAAAGAGTTATTAGCAACCGATTGGATGCTAAATAAGAAATGGTTTAACCTCGCTCAATCACGATGGGGTCCATTTACTGTTGATATGTTCGCCGCAGAACAAAACAAACAGGTTTCTGAATATAGGTCGTTGACTCATCCTAAAGGTGATGCATTTCAACTTGACTTATCAAAGCATAATGCGTGGGCTAACCCACCTTGTCAACTTATCGCACAGTTGTTAAATTATGTTAATATTACTAAATCTACCATTACGCTGTGTTGTCCCTTACGTAACTCCGACCCATGGATACGTGATTTAATTAATATGATTCAAGACGAACCTATTTATGTCGACCGTGAAACCGACACGTTCTTGTATCAGGGATCCTATTCTATTAAGAAGACGCCTTGGAAACACACCATTGTTTGTCGCATCGGTCCTGCAGGTACCACTAAGTGGAAACCCTCAACCGAATTCTTAGCTAAACTAGAGGAGTCTAAAGAGTTTGAACAAAAGCTCAAGACTCGTACAACACATGCACCCAACAAGATTGCAGTCGAGGTAATGCCGATTGAAACGGCATTAGATCGTAAAAACATGGAACTAGCTAAGGCCATGGATCAAAGACTCAAAACTCTAAGAGAACCTGAAGCTCGCACTCAACTACTTAAAGCGCTGCTTAAAGAACAGCCAGGAGTTGCGAAACAACTGAAGAAGATACTTCAACAATCCAATGTTGTCAATTATGTATCTCAGGACTCTACCCCTCCTGATACTGAGGTTGCCCTTTCCAACAGGACTATGGTTCATCCAGCCAGCGTTACGCAGAATCTGACTGACTTAGAGGAGCTCGAAAGTAGAGTTAAAATAATACATAATTTAACGCATCGAGCATATGAGCATACTTATAAAATGGCTATTCGTGCAGGGCTTGATCACCCGGCGCTGAAAGAAACCATACGTGAAGTATACCGACGCTGTACTGATTGTGAAAAGAACCAGATCAAGCGATACGGTTGGGCACCCCTAAAAAAAGTGTGACAGAAGACCAACCGATGCGCCGAGTCATAGTCGATTTGGTTAAACTCCGCGATCCAAGCATACTGGCGATGTATATATCTGTCATTTCTTATGTGTGGCTTCGGGCTATAACTTGCTTTATGCAATACCGAACAAACATCCACAAACAGTGGCAGAAATATGCTATCACGTCTTTAATGACTTCGGTTTCCCCGAGTACTATGTTCTGATAACGGTAGTGAGTTTTGTACCGACGTAATGGAGGCACTTATACTCGTATCAGGCATGACCCATAGGCGTGGTGTTCCTTACAAACCTCAAACGCAGGGTGCAAATGAGACACGTCATAGAGAACTTAAGAAACTCTTGCGTACCGCACTAGACGACGTTGAGGATATGTGGCCTTATCATTTGAAATGGGTTCAGACTCAAATGAATAACTGCATGAATCCTCAAACTGGAACACTCCCGTTTCACTATTTCTTTGGCCGCTATAGTGAATTACAAGCAACGTTTGATAAAACTGCGCCCGAGAAATACGCTACCCCGTGGCTACAAAAGATCGAGCATATGCAGAACGTTGTTTACCCCTGTTTACTCGAGCACAAGAATCGCGTCCTACTTAAAGCGTATGACCGATGGAATAACACTAAGAACATTGTTCAGTTCAAAGTCGGCGATTACGTTAACATTATAAATCGAAACGCCAACGTTACCGAACTCTCTTCTAAGACGATAGGACCTTTTGTTATTTCCTACCATGATGAGAAGAGTGATACTTACGAAGTGAATAACATTGATGGTACTAGCGCAACCAATCTAGGCACTCACCGTATCCCTACCTCCGAACTCTCATTCGCTCGCTCATTTGATTCTGATATACCAGTTATGGAGTCACAAGTCAAAGATATAATTGATAAAACATCCGAAGACGGTTACACTTACTACAAGACCCGTTTCATGGATGGGACAGTAGCTTGGCTAACCTCCGATGCATTTCGTGAATCTCGCGACTTTCTTCGTATCTTTAATAAGAAATGGAATAAGCGTTTACATAAGAACACACGAGATAAACGAAAAGGGTTTCCTCAGGTGACTACAAACCCTGACGGATCTGAAATTCCCTATTTGCCACCTACTTCCTACGTGACTAAACTTTCTGATCTGCTTACCAACAGTGCAGAAAATTGTTCAAACTTACTTACTAATGAAGAACAGCCTTTGGCTAATACCTTACCAAATAATAAACGTAAGGCGCCTACATCGGAAATGGTTACTGGACCAAATACTAAACGACATAGAGTACAACATGAGTCTTGAACTCGTACATATAGGCACATACTTACTCGATAAGTCATGACCGAAACCGGTTTTACTTTGGTTTTCGCTTTACCAACTAGATCGTATCTTAACGTACGTTCGTAGTTCTAAAAGCTACTGGGGGGCTATGTAGAAATACGGCCTCCGGTCAGTCTAAAATATCAAGATCAATTGAGATAATACATTGGTTTTTTATTTGTATTTTAAATAATTTAGTACAAGCTCTTTTTCCAATATTTCCAAAGTGTTCTAAATTCACTTTGATGGCTCCAATAGCCTGAGTATTTGGTATGACTCATCTACTTGGACCTATTTGAGACATTAGTAGATGTAGGATATTATAAACTAAATTTTATAATCTCCGAACTACTACTTATAGATTTTGGTCCTCCCGCCAATCTCCAAAATCCAATAAGTCTTTTCTTTTTTTTAACTTTTCTTCAGATGGAACTTTATTTATATCAGCTAATGTATTAACGTGACTTACGTTATTATGTCTATTTACAAATTAGGCAAGTGGTCATGAACACTTAGTACTTCTAGTGAAAATTATTCAATAAAGAACAGCTAGAGGTACGCCCTGTGTGATCGAGGATATTTAGGCTCTTAACAAGAGGCAGTCCCGATCATTCTTACACAAGCTACCACTGCTAAATCCTAACTGACTAAATTGTATTTTAGTTTAATATAGTTTGAAACCTAGTAATTTCCATCGAAGTTTACAATATCAATCCTTCTTCCGGCCACAGAAATTTCTCCCGCGGCAGCAACAAAGTCACTTGGCAAAACAGCGATTTCTCATCAAGCCACAGCAAGTCCTCTCACGGTAACACCACCGTTTGGCAGTCAATTGTCGACCCATCATTAAGCCACATCACGTTGTCGTCCAACTCTAGGTGTATCACCTTATAAAAAAAAGCGTCCTAATTACCTTCACACTGCCTCATAGTTGTTTACTTTATACTCGTCAACGCACAGCAAAGTTTTTGGTTGTAAATGATTGATGTCTCCAGTACCATGTTATGCGTTGTACTTCACACAACCCCATAGAGCATAGAAACACTAGCCATGGCTCCTGGGTATCTTACCGTATAAATCACATCTCTGACACCTAAAATGACTTTATACTATTGTATTGACGTCAGGAGCTCTATGTGCGTAAAATCCTCTCAGAGTAAAAATACTTGTTGATGAACACTTATTTCCAGAGCATAATTATTAGCTGCACAAAAACGTTCCCCCGTCATGCGTGTCATACCTTGTCTATTGTGTCTACTCTAAGTAATTTGGTTTCCACACGTATACTTGCAACAACGTCAACCAGTGCGGTACGTACATCTTGTCCTACCCTCTTGTCTCCTGGTCATTGTACACCACAGGTGATCGACAGTAGCCTCTCTACCCAGGCATGCACCGGTGCTCACAAATCACCCTTTTGCGAGTGTTTGACATTTTCTGCAAAGTTTTCTGTACCCAACATGAACATATCCTTGGAAACATTGTACTATGTTTGTGTGCCATATTTCGTAAATATAAAAATATGTATAATATATATCAAACAGCAGCTCCGTCGACAACATAAATGACTAGCCGTATTGTTAGTATTGTAGAGGTTGTGTAAATCATAAGCAATTGTCTATGACATCAGTCAAGCAATTTGCTAAGTAGCCACATACGTATGCGCCACCTCTCAATATATATATATATATATATATATATATATATATATATATATATATATATATATATATATATATATATATATATATATATATATATAGTAAACCATGCAACCAGCCGTGCTGCCTGCAGCATAATTAATCCCTGTCACTCGTATGCACACACGTCGTATATGCTAGCACATTGTGTAAGCACTACTGAGAGTATCCTTTCTCCTCTGTGGAATGATTGACCGGCCTGTAACTGACGGACATTATTTCCAAGTGTAACGACTGAAGTCAACCTACACATAGATAATGTCGTCATAAACAAACCTTATACGTCACCGCCAGTCTCTACCCCGCCGCCAATCGAGGTGCCGTCGCGTCATGTCACATAAATATGAAAAATTTGTGATATTTCGCAAATTTGTTCTGAAGACTTTCTGTTAGTGGCCGCTGTATGCGCTGAATATCCCTGAGCTGTCATGACGATGGTTATTGACGTCCTTGGAAAATTTGCATCAAAGCCTGACCCCAAACTTAGTAATAAAGCCAGCAATTACTCCCACATTCGACAGGTTGAATATGTGTCCAAGCAATCACTTCCACCTTCGACAAGTTTATATCCGTTTAAACTTGAACCTTGTATCCGATCGACATATGTCGTCCTAAAATCCTAGTCAGCTCCGTATCAGTTCTACACAATAATAGCTTGTAGTGTTTTCCTTTAGCCACCAGCATATATTTTAGCTGAAATAATCGCATCCACAAGCTCCTGTACAGTGATGACTGGCGCAGCCCTAGATGGACAAAAATATAAAATATAAAGTTATCCCATGCGTATAGCTGGTAAGTTCAGAACTTGTATAATCCGGTCGGCACCTGACAAAATTTGTCTTGAGTTCCTCTCAATCGTATGGTCCGTATCCATTTAGACTATATCATTGCCTTAAGGCAAGTCAGCCCTTATACAAAAAATTTCCGCAATTTTTTACTTAGTAGCCAAAATAGCAAAATAACCTCCTTAGCGTTTTGCATATGTGTCATCAACCCTAAGTTGTCGCTCCGCTTGGAAACCCCTTTTGTCATATGCTGTATGGTTTTATCCAACGCGGAAATCGATTGTTGAGTCTCAGATTATCAAATAGTCTAGCGTAGTATAGACCTCTGCTTTGGTATTTCATCCGATATTGAATCAGAGGAGAATTATGTCGCCACCTCATCAGTATACAATGGCGACTGCAGATGAATTTCAAGCAGTCCTTTCAACAATCGAACACATGCTTTCTTGTTCACGTAGTAACTTCTTTTCATCGTGTAACAAAAATTACACAACTAATTAATTTTAGTTAGCTTAACCTGTGAGGAACGTAATGTAATAAATACAGTAGTTCGGTCACTTAAAAATGTGGTCAAAACCAAGTAACACTTAATAAAGAGTGTTGTCTGAAATAAGTGAACTCAGTCAAAAGTGCCATTGGGAATGGCGCGCCTGCTATATTTATTGATCACGATCCTATGTGGAACGAGACTTTCTCTACCATCGGGTTATAAGAAAATACCCGTCTCTATGGTTCCACTAATCGGTCCGGTCCTCAGGTCCAGTCCTCAAATAATCCCCTAGGTCCGGTCCTCTGGTCCGGTCCTAAATTTCCTCTCTCAGGTCCGGTCCTCAAGTACTTTGTCCACATCTTAAACGACTTTAATTGTCATCTTTATTTCAATATGGTAAAACTGAGAATATCATTTCTGAAGTTTACACAAGTATGTGAGTACATTATTTTGATTTCTGTAGTCGTAAACTCTCGAGCGTTTTGCAGCAGTCAGTTTGTTGAACTTTTGCAAAGAGAAAATCATGTGCTGAAATCCAAACCATCAAACAGCAACACTATGAACACTTTCACATTTTGACTATGGCAGTAGGGGAAGATGTCATTTGGCCTATTGCAAGTGCTTGGTACTATTGCCATCCGCCGTGTCTTGAAAACATGGCATAATTGTTCAATAAGAGTAGAAGTACTATTGAACGAAATTGAAAACGAAATGTTTCCGCCATCGCAGTCAACCACGCCCGTAAAAATCTCGCCGATCTTGTACGCAGCAAGTGGTTTATTTGTCGAATTGAACGTATACACACACACACACACACACACACACACACACACACATATATATATATATAGATAGATGTCTTGCTATATACCTAGGCAGATTGTAGCAGCGAATGCGAATGGTTGTAGAATGGGATGACTCACAAATAATATGGGTATCAAAGATGGAACATAAAAATTCTTCACGAGTGAAAGAACAAGGTCTGCTCGTTGTGTTTCGTTCAAGAGTAAAGTAGACTACCTAACAGCTCTGAGTGTTCGAAACACAGATGCAATAATGAGCTTACCTCTGTAGGCGAATCATCTAGAGATGCAAGGTCTGCGTTTAGAAAGCGAGGATATGATCCGAAAGATAAAAAATGAGATCACGATCACCGTTTTGGCAAGAACATGTAGTTGGTGTTATAGCAGCAAGTGATGTACAAAAAAAAAGGGAGGGGGGGCGCTAACGATGGATGAGTACGACAAGTAAGATTCTCTATGGGCATTTCAGACAATAGGTACTGTCACCATCATACCCCTGGCCTTTACCGCACAGCATTGTCATTATGGTCAATGCTACATTTACAAGTCGGAAGTAGTTGATTTCGTGGAATCGGCAGGTGCATGGCATGTGTTCTATTTATTCACCATACAGCCTCTATTTAAATCTGACAAAAACGGCCATTGAAAAACGTAATGCATAGATACAACGATACTGTGAAGGTCTATACATCAAATAATTTATTATGTCTGCGGACATAATGAATGTCAGAGCCCCGCCTTTAGCAATTCCAAGATCATACGGGACAGCTGTAATGCTTTCTCGCCCTGCCAATGGAAACATTGTTCTCCCCGGTATACTTCAATCCATCGATGAACGTGATTTGGAAGGTTCTTCGCAACAGAGAACAATTTGCTACTCTTGGGGCGGTCCATGAAACATATACTAAAGCACAATCGACGGATAATAGACCTCTTCAAATCGCTAGGACTAGAGCATGCAAAAGGAAGGGGATACTGGATACATCCCGTAACGAATCTCCAGCACCTTGGCGTAGTCATAGATTTCGTACAAAACACAATCACAATCACGCAGGAATTCAAAGGAAAGTGCTATGTACGCTTGGCAACAGCCATTCGAACAATAGACTTGAAGAACCAGAGCAAACAAAAACAAAGCTCTGGCCATCATTCTTATGGACCTTTCAACAGGCGGGCTTTTTTATACTAGGCTTACGTCCCTTTATCGCGGACTTACAGCAAACAACTACATGGTGCCGCTCCCGAGTTCGACTTTCCGAAGCTGTATTCAAGAAAATCGAACGAATCAGTTTGATCAAGATCTTCCAAACTCGACAGATCTGGCCCAACATACCAGGCGACGATCACATCTGATGCATCAAAGCTCAGTCTCGGAGCGACCTTGGAGCGACCTTATCCTACAATTCCCAATAGAACAACACTGGCCGATAGCAGTACTCGAGTCCAAATCGCTGGTGATGGCATTCGAGTACTTCGACAAGCACAACAGCACCGGCAAGACACCGCTGCTCTGCTTAACGGATTTCACGACGGCGCTTCACGCACTCTGAAAGCACAGGAGTCAATTGCGATCAATAAATGCACAACTTAGGCGTCTGGTATGGTATTGTCACCAACACCCTGAAGTATCATTGGGTAGTCACATCGGAGGCCATTCGAACCCATCCGACCGCAAATACCCGGACAACTATTACTGGGAGAAGGCACATCAAGCACACATCAGCTTCGCCGATCCTTGTTACTCCAAGTGGACCAAACCCTTGAGTGACTAGCACCATCGGAAAGCATGCTTAGCCAAATTTTACAGCGATTAGTCCGTCGTCCATAACACGCAATCGTCATCGTTCCGAACTGGAGGAAAGCGATCTGGTGGCCTCACATAGTCCGATACGGTAGAGACCAAACGATACTCGACAAAGGAGCCGTCCATTATCCCGACTGTATCGCACAGGCATTAGGAACACTCGTTCAACCGACTCGTTTGTATGCAGCAGTATCATACCTACAGCATTAAAACGAATAGGAGCTAAGGGTGGAACTCGACTACAACACCGCTATTCAAAATCTCACCAACGGAGGACTAGCCAAAGGGACACAACGTAATTATCAGATGCTATGGACTATTATAGCCGGTAGGCCCGGTAGGCCGTCGAGAATCATATCGACTCTGTAGTTCCCCATCCGGGACAGATGGTAGTTTTTTTTAGCACATTGCTTTTTTTGATAATACGCACACCAACAAAGCAAGAGCGATTTGCGCAGCTATTAACAGCTGCGCACGACAACACTCCCGCCTTTAATATCAGAAAACGACTGTAAGCGATCCATTCAGGGTTACATCAGTCTATGTAATCGTGCTGGCGGATGCAATATCAATCCGACAAAGCCTAGGATAATTCCCATTCTAGATGCTCTAGGTATTTCTAACTCTAGAAAGCTCTGATTGAAGCCTACTGGCCAGTGGCGCCAGGAAAATACAAACCGAATATTCGCCGCCGACACATTCACATTCATCCCGGAACCGCACACGATGTATATCATTCTAAGAAAAAAAAGCAGCAGGATCGAACTTCATATATATATATATATATATATATTATATATACGTACACGCACATATTATACATACATACATATATATATATATCACACGCACACACACACACACACACACACGCATATATATATTATATATATATATACGTACACACGCACATATTATACATATATATATATATATAAATATATATAGGCTTAATTCCCGGGCGGTTTCTTGTGTTTTAGTATGAGGGATCAACAGGGACGGGTATAACCTAATACCTAACAAGTAAGAATAATACGACATAGTGCAGTCACATCAGAGCAGGTTTAAGTGATTCATACTAATTCAATCCAATATACAAATGAATACACACAGAGCAACGCAGCTCTTGAATGATCCAATCTATTTTAATCCAATATACAAGTGAACCAGAAGTGCGCCTATAAGATTAGAATCAACTATTGCACGTAAGACTTAAGGGAAGGGAGATACACACAAAAAAAAAAAACTATGGCGGAGTGTACATACAACAGAGCAGCTCCGAGTTAGCCCATAACTACTTACATGGATAAGCGAATGCTTCTACAAATCGATTAGGGTTCTTGTTGACCAAGGACCGGCAAGGATCGATATCATGTGAATCTGGCTAAGTGCTCACAAAAGAGATTGGCAAGTACTATCTCGTACCAACACAGGAGTTAGACTGGCAAAACCCTATACCAACAAACAACTGATTGATAAATGTGTGCTGAAGGTATAGACTAGTCTCATCTACCAAGGACATAACAAAATTGCCCGGTTACCGTGTTCAGGTACGAAGGACGGACAGATATCGATATGAAACAAATCGGGCTAACTACACACAACAGAGCATCTCTGATTGGCAAATGCCCCCTCAATCCAGCACGCAAATGAACGCATGTGATTACGAAAGACACAAAATCGCTTCGTTACTGTGTTCACAGCTCAAGTTGAAGGGACTGATAGGTATCGAAAACAAATAGACCTGGCTAAGGATACACAGAACAGCTTTAGGGTTTGCAGCTCGAAGTGGCAACGTCACTCCAACCCAACACCTACACATTCAACAAAAATGCACGTGGTAGATTAAAATTAAATACATTTACGACTTGCATGCAAGATCGTTCCTCTACTGTGTTCAGGTACAAAAGGATCGACAAATACAGGTAATATAGAAGCCTGACTAAGGGCATAGAGCATCTAGCGACTCAAATTGGAAAAATAGACAAGTGATACGCACCTGTGAACGGCACATATACATGGTAAGGAATCAAATTAGATGAATCTACAAAAGACTTGCAAGATTGCTCGTTTACTGTGTTCAGGTGGAAGGGCGTTTCCCCGATGTTATCTGGCTTGCGGAGATCGGTACTATGTAAACCTGGCTAAGTATACACGGTGCAGAGCTGTCTAGGAGGCGCCAGCTAGTTATATTAGTAACATGCCCTTCAGGTTTACTTCAGCTGGGCGAATAACTTGGGTGCCGTCTGCGTGGAGAAGGGGAAGGAGATCGGGAGAAGACAGTCCGATTAGTCCATGGGTGCATATGAAATACACAGATATGTACAGAGTGAAATAGATTTACACACATACCTTCATAGTGCGATGTTTGTTTCAGAAAGATTATACTGGACTAATTGATACATGCCCATAAACCGAATGTCCTACATAATGTGGCCATAAACCGCATGGCATATCTATTTATTTCAAGGGTGCATTGGAGACTGTGTGCAAATGGATATGAACAATACATAATATTGTGCTAGCATCCCATCACACCCATAGCTGCTGGGCACAGATACATATGCATAGCCTCATATCATGTATATACATGGAAACAGTGCATGAACTACATATGGCAGAGGATTATAAGTCCTCCAGCATAAATATAAAAGCAAATATAAGTAATATACGAACACAGACATGTGA
>LUCW03000116.1:130000-135000 GCA_001586965.3 Sphaeroforma sirkka | reverse complement strand
ATTTTACACATGCTATACTATAGAATAATGTTAAGTCTGATACTTAGTATGATATATTCTATACATGATTAATAGGAATAATAAGACTCACTAAGTATGATATATTCTATACATGCTATATAAGTATAAAGACTATGATTATATTTAATACATGCCTTAAATAGATCAATTTGGATTAAATATAATAACAAGTATGGTATGTTTAATACATGCTCTATAGGAAAAACAAGAAATATGAATTTAAGTATGATATATTTTGTCAATGCCTTATAGAGTTACTAAGACTAAAAAAAATGAAACGAGCATGATATAATTTGTGCATGCTTTTATAGAAAAGATAAAACTATGATATATTTTAGATACGATGCAATAGAAACGATAAGACTAAAGTTTGATATATACTAGTTGTTGTAGACACACATACAACTCTAAACACACTGTCGGCATATATCGATATAATCTATCACAGAACAAGTAGATGATGCTGATAAGGGTCTGCAGGAAAACGAAGAAGCGCCACGGTTTACGTTACAGGAGTTGTCGGATCGGATACGAACAGAGGAGCGCAATATTCGGACATACCACCGGAAGGTGGGCTGTGGGTTGTGTGTTGTATAGTATCAAATGTAGGTATGTGTAGATGTGTGAGATTGTGCTATGCCTTGTATAGTATCCATTGTAGGTGCGTGTAGATGTATGAGCTTATTTTATGCTTGTATAATATTCAATTTAGGTATGTGTGCTCTATGCCTTGCACATTATTCAATGTAGGTATGTGTAGATGGATGAGCATGTTCTATGCTTTGTATAGTATTCAATGTAGGTATGTGTAGATTAGTGAACTTGTTCATAGGAGTGTGTATATCTATACGTACATATACTGTGCGATGAAGTGAATGCACGTTCTGTCTGAGCGTTTTGCGCTTTTGTATGTGTGTATCGTAGAACCATATGTAGATAACCATGTATAGAGTACGAGTAGGCTGTTGAAATGCAATCAAGCAGCGGATATGCCAAACCCTAAACCCTAAACTCTAAAATATATCTACAATCTAATAATCTATTCCTTTATGGAGATACACGGTCGCAGGTCACAACGTCATTGTTTGCTGTGCAACACAGTTCTTTGACTATACATGCTGTTGCACTGTTTTACTTATCTTTCATTCCGGGACAAAGACTACACGATGCAAATCAACATAAAGCAATTCACAACCTACTGATCTATTGGGGACCATTTTTCGTCTGCTGGGGCAGATCACAAATACGAAGGAGAATCTGAGGAAAAATAAATCCGACCTGCAGCAAAGGGTAGGGCCGTTTTCATGACGCAGACGTTTGATGGGTGTACATAAGAGGGTTCTATAATCAGTATGTATATGAGCACATATGTGGGTGTGAGAGCGTCGTTGCCTTGGACGGTTAACTATCTATATACATGTGTGTGGGAGGGTTTTTGGCTTGCTTGTACTATAGTTAAATATCTACGAGGCTTTGACGGCTCTTTACCAACTATGTGTACGGTGGAGATTCAATGCATAGGTGTTTAGCGTGTAGGGGTTTTAGATTTGATAATGCATATGCATGAGTGGCTGTATCGTGTGCAAATGGGCACTAATAAGAAGACCGTTTACTCAATCATTGAATACTATATATTGATCATTACTATATATAATAGTTGAACATCTTTTTATATCGAGAATATAGACGTAACCAAGTGCCTCTCATCCACACAGGAGTCAAAGTACAACGCAATCGTTGCACAGAGAGATGAGAAGGAAATTCGCCGTCAAGAACTCGAGGTCAAAGTAAGTGCCACTACAGACTATCAATATTATAATAATTTACTATTCATCATCTACACAGGCCATATGTGAGTACGAGTGTAAAGTAACATACATATATACCATCGTCGATCATCTCACAAAAGCACTTACTATACATTATTGACTATAGGCCATATGTGAGTACGAGTATATAACAAGCCCTTATTATACATCATTCACACAGACCATATGTGAGCACGAGACTAAAGCAACATAATAATACTCCATTGTCTATCATCTCATATCTGCATTTGCTATACATTATCCACTATAGGCCATATATAAAATTGAGGCCAAAGTGAGCGCTATCGCGGGCTATCAATTCATCGAAGGTTGTTATAGATCATTCAGTATAGACAGTACAGGAATTCTAGGCCAAAATAAGAGTCGCCACCAAGGATCATATCTGGTCTTCGGTATAGACAGTACAGGAATTCTAGGCCAAAATAAGAGTCGCCACCAAGGATCATATCTGGTCTTCGGTATAGACAGTATATTTAAGACTCTTTGGCGGACTTGAGACCAGGGTAAGCCCTATCACCGGGTGGTAATGCATCGAAGCTTGTTATAGATAGTTTATTTTAGGTTACACAGGCACTTCAGACCACAAGATCCACCTGCTATCTGAATTTAGCAAAACCAGATGCACCTCCAAATGCCCTATCTGGATTTCGGTAAAGATCAGATACTAAATACCATATACGAAAACGAGGTCAGAGTGAATTCCTCAACCGCCTTATAACTCATACTATAGAAGCCTGATACTGATCATTGACACTGGGTCATGACTGGATATGTCGCCAGAACAAGTTCATATCACCGTCTGTATCATCGTTGAATCTGGGTATTTATAGCGTTTACCATAGGGCTAGTACAAAGACCTCTCTCTCTCACCTCTCTATACCTATCTCTCTATACCTATCTCTCTTAATGGACGAGGCACACATTGTGGTCGGACTGATCGCTCACTCATGTTTGGTACCGACCACAGTTAAGCTCGCTCAGGAAGGAACTCGGAACTTTATCCTGATAAGACGGCATACCGGTATTCGAAACATGGGATTCCGGGACCGCCTGTGTTGGACTCGGTAGCCACTCCTTGTCCCGCTCGGTGTATCACGAACTTATAAATACAACGAAAGTATACCAGACTATAGTATAGCTTGGATGTGAACGAAAGGCATACATACAGAATACGCACACCAGAAAAAGTAAATAAACCCAAAATAAACACCGACACTTCGGCGTAGAATTGAGGGACCACTTGTGAACAATAAGGCAGCTACTTCTCGAAGTGCATCACGTACCCGTGTATACAAAGGGAATATACTATATTGATAATACACACACACACACACACACACATATTTATATATATACATATACATATATATATATATACATCTACATATACATATATATATATATGTTCATTAAAATACAAATATATCGTGCATATATATATAATATACATACATATACATGCATACATACATGCATACACACATACGATTGACATATGTATATATATATATGATATATATATATATATAATATATATATATACATATATACATACATGCATACATGTACATACATTACATACATGTATGCATATGTATACATACATACATAATAATATAATATATATATATATATATATATATATATATATATATATAATATATGTATATATATGTGCATATATATATGCACATACGCACTCTCTCACACACAATATATATATATATATATTATAAAGATGTATGTATATTTTTACTTTAAATACAAATGTGTATTCATGCATATATATACAAATATACATACATACATACATACATACATGATGATATATATATACATATATATATATATATATAGATATATTTATATGCATACATACATATATATATATATACATACATACATACATACCTACATACCACATACATACATATATATATATATATATATATACATACGCTCACACACACACATAGACATATATATACATATATAATATATATATATATATATATAGATACATCTACATAGGTGTTTATAGACATGCGCGTATGGGTATATGTATATAGTTATCCAATTTTATTGATAATGATACATGCACCCCGTATTCGAGACCTTTCATCCTACAAAGGTGGTGACCGCCATATCCGTTTAAGCCAACTAAGTACAAACTCTGATTACCTATCTTCATTCAGCTTCACAGTGTATAGATACCGCGTGAACTCTCCCTCTAGTTCAAGTTCAGAGAAGTTCACCAGCACTCCTCGTCTATCCCATAATTGGCTGTGAATGGACAGTGAGTGAAACGCTTTACAAAAACGCATACAGATGACGGAAGTACATGTTTGTACACAGAGTTTGGCTTTGAATGAAAAAATAGGTGGTACGCTTTTGAAAAATGCGTAAGGATAAGAAATACGTAGTTGTACTCAGTATTGGCTGCAAACGATAATGAAGGGATACGCTTTAACAACACGCATATGAAAGCGGGCATACATATTCGTGCAAAGTTCGCAAATATTTGGATATACGTATACGCCCATTGGCGTGCCCATGTGAACTGTACTATGGCAATGCGTACGGCGGAGAGCAGCTTTCTAGTACATCCTAGTGCACATGTCTATGTAAAGACCCGAGTACAAGTAGCCAAAGCAAGTCGTTCGAGGTATGGAACTCACTCCTTTGCGACATTGCTCACTCACATAGTCGAAATCCACACGACCGCCGGTAGGGTATGACAATTTCAGCTACGCATACCGGGACAAAAGCGGGATCAAGGCATAAGCCCGACCCTTAATCCGTTCACGCAGCAACAAACACAATACGGACACGCAGGTCCATGCAACACAGTACGTGTTGTATATCAATGAGAGAATCTGAAAACATAACAAACGCATAATGAACGGATGTACACTAAACGTACAACCAACACCATGATGACAGTATACAAGCATGCCTGCACAAAACATGCAGGCTTATACGCAGGTGCAGTTGTCAATCAGAAAGCGACAGAACATCTGCGGTGCCTCGGCAGAGATCTGCACACACACACCAACGCACTCAAAAGACGCGCACTATCACACCCAACCAAACACTCGCACAGCGATACACCACTCCATGAATAGGGTTTAGGGTTTAGGGTACACGAGC
>LUCW03000116.1:110000-125000 GCA_001586965.3 Sphaeroforma sirkka | reverse complement strand
GTATATCCATCCGAATATAGAAGAGGCTTAAAAATATAAAAAATAATATATCCACAAAAAACTACATGTATTTAATAAACGAAAATATATTTTCATATTTAACAAAATATACAAACATTACAAATGTTTTGTGTACATATATATATCACACACACACACACATATATATATATATATATGTATATATATATATATATATATATATATATATATAATATATATATATATAAATAAAATATAAATATAAAAATATAGATATAAATATATATATATACATATATATATATATATGTATATAATAATAATATATATATATATATAATACACACACACACGTATATATATGTATATGTATGACATGCAGACATGCATGCACATAATGCATCACATACGTCTATGTTATGTTATATATATGCGTATGTATGTATGCATACACCGGACACACAAACGCACGGACACGGATAATAATATATATATATGTATGTATGTATATATATGTATATATATTATATTAAATAATATATAATAACATAATATGTAATAATAATACATATACACACACACATATGCATACACGCACGTATGTATATATATGTAATATAGTGGATAATGTAAAAGTATATGTTTTGTTCATATGCAAAATATACATACGTACATTGTGCGTATGTATGTATGTATATGTATATATGACAAACAGACACACATGCACGCACGCACATCGAATAACAATATGGATATACATATAAAATATGTATAAACATATATTATATGATATAATATATCATAACATCGATGTTGATGTAATGTATATAGCTTATGTGTTGTATGTATATATATATGTAATATGTATTATGACATGTATGTATGTGTGCAAATAACATAAATATATATATATATATGTAATATGTAATAATAATATTATAATATGTGTATGTAATAATATAATAATATTATAATAATAATATTGTTGATACATAATAATATATAATGCATGTATAATATGTGTATGGCAGTTAACATGCACATTCCTATGTATGTTATTAGCAACCAGCATATACATGTATATATGTACATATATTAATATGTATATAATGTAATATATAATATATATAATAATATTATATGTGTACATATTATACACATGTAATATACGTATGCATATTGCTACCTCCGTGTAATGTATAATAATATATGTAATCACATACATGTATGTGTAACGTATGTACGACATGTATATAATAATAATATTATTACATATATAATAATATTATATATATGTATTATAAATACACATGTGGCAACATGTATGTAATAATACATATGTATGTATATATAATAATATGCAATAATAATAATGCTGTGTGTGTATGTGTTATGACGTGCATACATATGGCAATGTTGATGATGATGTAATGTTATTATAATGTATATAATCATGTATGTAATGATACATCATGCACACACATTTGTATGTATGTATGTGTGTATGTGGATCATATATGATATATGTATGGATCGATTGTGTGTACATGTGTTTGTGTTGTGTATGTATATACAATATGATGTTATTATAACAAATGGATATATATACATATATATATATATATATTATAATATATATAATATATAATATGTATGTGTCATGCACACACATACATATATATAATATATATATATGCATACATATGTACATACATATACATATGTATATGCATATATAATAATATATCCATGAAATAATATCTTTATGTTATCATTATTGTATATGTGTAATATATGGCTAATAATAATATATGTCATATGTATAATAATGTACGTATGTATGTGTAATAATAATATTGTACATACGTGCATGTGTGCATGGACATCCAAACATAATAATAATGTGGTGTGCATTATGTTATTGTGGTTGTATTAATATATATGTATTAATAATAATAATAATAATAATAATAATATGTATGCTAACCTGTATATCATTATCAATACAGCACATGCACAGGGATGTTTGTATGCATATTATCATGTACAGTATGTATGTATTATGTTGACAATGTTATGCATGCATTAATAACAGTAACGTAATATGTAATAATGTCATGTTATGTATTATATGATACACTTACACTTGCACGCACACACGTATAATATGTAATAATATGCACATTGATTTGTGTGTTACATATTAATGCATGCATACATGTTTATTGTAATATGTTATAATTGATGCATGTAATATATGTAATATGTATGTATATAATAATATATGTAATAATAATAATATGCAATAATAATAATAATAATAATGTGCATGTACACACAATGCAAAGAATATATGTTTGGGATCGTAATGCAGATATATGCATGCATGCATTAACATATATGTGCATGTATGCCATAATAACAATAATAATATATAATACATAATAATATGTAATAATAATAATAATAATAACAAATATGTATGTATGGATGATGGTGATGATGGTATGTTGCATATACATTTGTGTAGTGTGGTTTTGTACGTGTGTTACATATGTATACTATGTCATTATATATGTATTATGTATATAATAATATGTATATGTAATAATATGTATTAATACGGCCAATATAATAATATATAATAATGCATGCATACAACAATATAATAATGATGATTTTTTAATAATGAAATGTGAATAATGATATGTATATGCACACGTATGTACAATAATGTATGTATGTGCATGCATGCATAATATATACATGTATGTATCATACATATGCATTACTACGTATTATAATAATGTAATAATAATCATATCAATATCAACACATGCCATTACATGCATGCGTATGCGTATGCATAATTATATTATGTTATGTATAATAATATTGTATGTAATATGTAATAATATATATAATAATAATATTATGTATAATAATGTAATAATAATAATAATATGTATTAATATGTTAATGTAATATAATGAAAATGGTTTTGTGTTTGTATTGTGTATAATATATATAATATGTGCTATATATTATTAATATTATCTCATATTAATAATAATAATATATAATAATGGATAATAATAATATACACGGACACACAACACACGCGTATAATGTTTATATACAAATATGTATGGGACACACGCATGCACGCATATGTGTATGCGGACGGACGCACAACGCACCAGGACAACGCACGTATGTAATCATGTGCATATATGCATCTGTAATATGCACAACCATACGCACGTATGTATAATAATCATGGCATATGTATATATAGCCATAATATATATATATAATAATAATAATTATAATAATATAATAATAATAATAATAATATATAATAATATTATATATATGTATATGTAACGCATAAATATATGTTTTGTTCATAATATACAACATAATATATATACGCCATGTATATATATATATATATAATATATATGTATAATAATATATAATAACTATATAATATTATATATATATAATATATATAATATGTATATAATAATATATATATAATATATATATATCAATATATATATATATATATAATAATATATATATAATATATATATATATAATAATAATATGTAATAATACATATGCACACGTATAAACATACATGACACACACAATAACACACACACGCACACACACACACACACACACACACACACACACACACGCACACGCACATATATATATATATATATGATCATAAATTACTACACTTCCAAACCACATACGTTTTTGTCTGCCAGTGGCAGAGGAAGCAATACCAGCCATTACCCGATGTTGTAGCGTGAGTGATATTTGAGTGTACCCCAGACGTTTACCAAGAGACAGGCATTTCGTTAAGTTCTGATTCAAGTAGAGCATCGCTTGTAGTTGAAAAGATGTATCTTGTTTCATGCATCCACTCTCTCTACTAGGTTTGTGATTACTATTAAACATAGCCTCCTAAATTAGAACAAAATATAAATAAATGATATTTTGAAGCCTAATTTAGTACATCTTCTATGGCGTTTCCAACCGCTAAATCTTTTTGATCGAATGAAAAGCTGTTGAATGCCTCCGATTGTAGATTTTTCGTCATGTATAATAACGATCAAGCTCATCAATCGAAGAAAAGGAAACGATATTGTATAAAACAAAAAGTTGACTTTTTAATGAAAAGTAAAGATGTCTACTTTGGCGTGCTAGCTTGTAAAGTTTATCTGAAGTAAAGAGGATCAGTAGTGCATACGTATAAAGGAATCGCTTAGCCTTCTAAATCACAGCGATTGCGAGGACGTTAAGACTTCGAATTTTATAAACGAAGATAAATTTGAAGACTTTTTCGACTGTCTGAAGCTACTCTTGTCAATCGCTTACTCCTGACAAAATGGAGATTCTTCAATATCAGTACAGTATTTTTGACACTCGGTCTCAGGGTACTCAAATTGACACTCTTTGGCATTCGCTTCGCTTGCACACCAGTAGCTGGGTCCCTGCGTACAAGAGTCAGTACCTACCATTGGTGCATCGCAGAAAGGCGAATCCTCCAGATCGCCGCAGTACTTTTTACACTCTATGTCAGGGTTCTCAAACTGACACTCTTCGGCTTTTGCTTCGCTTGCACACCAGTAGCTGGGTCCCTGTGCGCACGAGTCAGACCCAATCGGCGCCGAACAGAAAGGTGAATCTACCAGATCGTCACAGTACTTTTGACACTCAGTTTCGGAATTTTCCAGCTTACACTCCTCGGCATTATCTGCACTGGCACACCAGTAGCTAGGTCCCCAAGTACATGGATCAGATCCAACCAGTGGTGGACAGAAGGGAGAATCGTCCAGGTCGGCGCAGTATTTCTGGCACTGCGACTCGGGATTGCTAAAACCACACTCGCTTGCGTTCTCTTCACTGGCACACCAGTAGCTGGGTCCCCAAGTACATGGATCTGACCCAATGAGTGGAGACTCTTCTGGCTGTGGTTCGAGCATGTCGTCGGTACAGTATGGGCTGTTGTTAACATCCTCGCAATACTTCAAGCAATTCACTCCAGGATTTTCAAAGTTACATTCAGCTGCATTTGCTTCCGATGCGCACCAGTATGAAGGGCCCTGAGTGCAAACATCACTACCTGGGATACCAGCGGCCAAGGCCGTCGTCATGATTGACACTGCGGATACGATATAGACAATTTTGCTATTCATGTTGGTTGGTATAGTGTTTGCTTTGTTTGATTCTCGATAATGCTGATATAATGCTGGTTGGACAAGGTTTTATAGTACGGAGTTGTTGAATACATCAGATTGATAGTTGTCGGCTGTCGCAAATATACAGAACGCATACTCTTGATATTTACTGATTGTGTATTTGTGTTCGACATTTCTGGAAAAAAAATCGATACATAAAATTCACTGTCTAATTTAGAAGGCTATGCGGAAATCGGAATCGACCTTGATTTTAGATTTCGTATGTACCTGTACAGAACAGTACAATGAGTACATATATTTATATTTATTTTTAGAAAAAGATCCACTGATCACTGCAAAGTTCAAACTTGAAACTTCAAAGTTCAAGGACCATAACATAGTACATGACTATGTATATATGTATGACTAATTGACTATATGCATACGAATTGGCGACTTGCCATTAGGAACTTCATACAAATTTTTAGTAAATTTACACTCGCGCTCTACTCTCTCTCTATCTATAGAGAAGCTATAGAGACTATAGAGAAAGAGTCGAAAGTAGACAGAAGAAGGAGCCTGAAGGTATCTACACAAGGAGTACTCCATTGGATTTTAGAAAAGTATAAACGTTTAATAAATTTATAGGAATTACATAGTCCCAAGCTCATTACGTTATGGGGCTACGGAATAGAAATCGAACGTAAACGTATACTTTTCTATTTTTTTAATTTTTTTTATAACAGTTATAATGTATCAGAAGGGCCTTAGACCTACTTAAGTTTGGGGCTACGGAATAGAAATCGAACGTAAACGTATACTTTTTTCTATTTTTTAAATTTTTTTTTATAACAGTTATAATGTATCAGAAGGGCCTTAGACCTACTTAAGTTTGGGGCTACGGAATAGAAATCGAACGTAAACGTATACTTTTTCTATTTTTAAATTTTTTTATAACAGTTATAATGTATCAGAAGGGCCTTAGACCTACTTAAGTTCTTTTTAAAGGACTGGTACGTGTGGTGAAAACAGTACACAAATAAATGTTTAGACCCGCAAAGTACACCTGTTAGCATACAAAGGGCCGCATATGGATGTTGAATGTAAACGTATCTTTATTCGATTTATAAACGTTTTAGTTGCATTATTACGTACTGTACCCTACATATTTTAACGCTACATATCAAGAAAAACGAAGTCTGCGTTTGCCGTTTTGCTGGTTTATTAATTTCATAATAATCCGTTGTTATTTATTCTAATTCATAATTGCTATTAGTAAATACATACCATTCTGTTTTGTTTTTAGGTATACTTTTTCCCCAATTTTTTCTGTAACAAATATGTTTTTTATTTTGTTTTTTTCAAAACAAATTATTGGGATCTCGGGTGAACCGGAAAACGGGAGATGATACAAAGATGACGCTTTCCCAATACCCTTATGTAGGGGCATACCGCATACGGGCGCATACCGCATAGACGCATACTGCGATAGTCAATATGTTCTAAATAAACCCTAAAGTATTTACATAAATAGTCCCAACTTAAAATATAGAGTCCACAACAAATATAAAATTGAATCTCTAAGTCTCAAATCTGAAGTCTTAAGTCTGAAGTCACAACTCTCAAGTCTCAGGGTTCAGGCCTCAAACGGAAACCTGAAACCTGAAACCTGGGTGGCTGATGAGTGGTGAGTGGTGGCGCAATTCAGAACACTATGCTTGATTTTCATTGCTCATGTGTGTAAAGATTGTCTATCTGTTTAAATCTGGTGCTTCGGTGCTCCATATTTTAGAAAATGCACCCAGCCTGGCCAGCCACCAATCACCGTATGTCGGAGCAAGAGTTTAAATTTCTGCAAATCACTATCGATCAGATCTGAGAATTGCACTCCCTAAGAATATCTCAAAAATTGGTTTACAAATTTATATCTATAAATAGTATCTAAAATTTCCTATTGAGCTCTTCATTCTTCAGCTTGCCGCCTGGGGGACAAACAGTCAAACACAGTAACACTGTGACTGAGGGCCCGAGCCCCGAGGGAGGGGCGTTTTCAGTTTTGGGTAAGTAATATTTTTATAAAATTAAGAAAAAATAGCAGAGTCGCAGACTCAAAGACCGGTTGAAGCCCTGCAGTCTGAAGAGTGAAAACCCTGAGGCCTGAGCCTCTAAGGCCTGAACTTCTGAAGCCCTCCTTTCACTTTGGAGAAACTGCACTGTGAAAATGAAAAGGTATTTTTTATATTAAAACCTGAAAACTCTGGAGTCTGGACGAGTGTGGACTGTGGACTCGTGGAGTGTGGAGTGAGTGGACTCTGGCCTGTGACTGCCGAGTGCCGACAGTGCCAAGGAGCCTGGGACCTGGACTCTGGACTCCTGGACTCCTAGACTCCTGGACTACTGGACTCCTGGACTCCTGGACTACTGGACTCCTGGACTCCTGGACTACTGGACTCCTGGAGCCTCTGGGAGGTGGGTCGTGAATTGGACATTGGTAGAACAGAAAATGGTATAAATTGGTTGCAGATCTTGTAAATAATATCATAACTACTACAATCAAAGTAAAAACACAATGCAGTTTAACTTCATTCCTATCGTATCCGCCATATCGATCCTGACGCCGGCCTTGGCCGCTGGTATCCCAGGTAGTGATGTTTGCACTCAGGGCCCTTCATACTGGTGCGCATCGGAAGCTAATGCAGCTGAATGTAACTTTGAAAATCCTGGAGTGAATTGCTTGAAGTATTGCGAGGATGTTAACAACAGCCCATACTGTACCGACGACATGCTCGAACCACAGCCAGAAGAGTCTCCACTCATTGGGGCAGATCCATGTACTTGGGGACCCAGCTACTGGTGTGCCAGTGAAGAGAACGCAAGTGAGTGTGGTTTTAACAATCCCGAGTCGGAGTGCCAGAAATATTGCGCCGACCTGGACGATTCTCCCTTCTGCCCACCACTGGTTGGATCTGATCCATGTACTTGGGGACCTAGCTACTGGTGTGCTAGTGCAGATAATGCCGAGGAGTGTAAGATGGAAAATTCCGAAACTGAGTGTCAAAAGTACTGTGACGATCTGGTAGACTCTCCTTTCTGTTCGGCACCAATAGGGTCTGACTCTTGTACGCAGGGACCCGGCTACTGGTGTGCGAGCGATGCGAAGGCCGAAGAGTGTCAGCTTGAGAACCCTGACATAGAGTGTCAAAAGTACTGTGACGATCTGGCAGACTCACCTTTCTGTTTCGCACCCATCGGGTCTGACTCGTGCACACAGGGACCTAGCTACTGGTGTGCAAGCGGAGCGAATGCTGAAGAATGTCAATTTAAGAACCCTGACATAGAGTGTCAAAAATACTGTGGTGATCTGGAGGATTCGCCTTTCTGCGATGCACCAATGGTAGGTATTGACTCTTGTACGCAGGGACCCAGCTACTGGTGTGCAAGCGAAGCGAATGCCAAAGAGTGTCAATTTGGGAGCCCTCAGACCGAGTGTCAGAAGTACTGTACTGATCTTGATGAATCTCCATTCTGTTAGAAGTAAAATACATAGTAGAACTTTTCTAATAAATTATATTGCTATTATTCCATGATATTGTTAAAATACTTACGAAATGAGACCATATCCTTGTATGTATGCGCCAAAGGTTACATACAGATCCCACAGTTTGGTCCGAAAGGTAGTATTCAATGTTTGATATTTATTTTCATGCAACTGATAATCTACGGCGACCGGTGATTATTTTGCTCGGTTAGACTTTCTGCCGGAATAAGGGCGATGTAAGGAAAGAGACGTAGTAAAAAAAAATTCATACCTGTCGATAACATTAATGCGTAAAGAAACTGACTAGTGTAGGCGATCAGTACATTATTCAAAACTTTGAAAAGTAATGCTGTTTGTAGTAGTATTTACGATGCCTTTCACAATAGGGCACAAACGTCGGTCTCGACCTTAAGTATAGTGTGCGAGTTTTTCTCTTCGATCTGCTTGGTTATAACACTATGATGACGTCTACTTGTTGGAACATTGGAAAAAATACAAAGGTGAAGTAAATATTACTGAACATTCAACAATGTGGTACTCTACAAAACACTGCTTTACAAACTCTATTCATGTCAAGTAGTACCACTCCAAGTAAAATTCACCAGATTAGGCCTTGCCTTGCCGGCCACAGTACATTTTAAATACGGTGTGAATGAGACGGAGCAGAAAGTCTAACTGAGCACCATAATTACCGGTCGCCGTAGATTATCATTTGGAGAATCTTCAAGATCAGGACAGTACTTTTGACACTCTATGTCAGGGTTCTCAAGCTGACACTCTTCGGCCTTCGCATCGCTCGCACACCAGTAGCCGGGTCCCTGCGTACAAGAGTCAGACCCTATTGGTGCCGAACAGAAAGGAGAGTCTGCCAGATCGTCACAGTACTTTTGACACTCAGTTTCGGAATTTTCCAGCTTACACACCTCGGCATTATCTGCACTAGCACACCAGTAGCTAGGTCCCCAAGTACATGGATCAGATCCAACCAGTGGTGGGCAGAAGGGAGAATCGTCCAGGTCGGCGCAATATTTCTGGCACTCCGACTCGGGATTGTTAAAACCACACTCACTTGCGTTCTCTTCACTGGCACACCAGTAGCTGGGTCCCCAAGTATATGGATCTGCCCCAATGAGTGGAGACTCTTCTGGCTGTGGTTCGAGCATGTCGTCGGTACAGTATGGGCTGTTGTTGACATCCTCGCAATACTTCAAGCAATTCACTCCAGGATTTTCAAAGTTACATTCAGCTGCATTAGCTTCCGATGCGCACCAGTATGAAGGGCCCTGAGTGCAAACATCACTACCTGGGATACCAGCGGCCAAGGCCGGCGTCAGGATCGATATGGCGGATACGATAGCGATGAAGTTAGACTGCATTTTGCTATTTTTCTTTGAATGTAGTATTTATGGTATTGTTTGCACAATCTGTATCCAATCTTTACGCTTCATACGGCAGTGCCGAGGAACCTCAGTCCATGTTCTACAAATTTTGAATGTATGTAAACTCATAGCCTTCCAAATTGAACAGTAAACTGTGTTTGCCATGTCAAACTGCAAAATTTATTTTCAGGGAAGTCCAATAAAAATAAAACACGGCTGGGGCGCCGCAGAGACCAAAAGCGTTTCTTAAAAGAGGGCTAATAGCTTGTGAATATATCCTCACAGGTGAGCTAGGCCTGAGGGTGAGATTTCTTGATGGACCCTTTCTCCCTCACTTTCACTCAACACACACACACACAAATAAACTCGCACTTTTGTTCAGTCACACACGCTCACACGTAAACATACTCACCTACCGGGCCTTCGGGGCTTTTTTATAAAACAACTTTTCTTTTGAGCCGTCAATAACGGACCCACAAAAGTATGCTCTATTTTTTGAAACAAAATATCATTTAGGATCCTTTGGGGGCCTCTTTAGGGCCTACAAATGGGGAAAAAGTGTTCCGGACAGATTTCAAGTTCAATAAAAGAAATAGGGACCCCGATAAAAATATCTCAGATCTATTCGAGAGTGATTTGTACAATTTAAGTTTTTGCTCCTAGATATAAAATATAGTCTTGTAGACTTACGGTGGCTGGTGCAATGGTGGCTAAAATAAGGAGCACCAACGCACCAGATTTGAGATTTAACAAATAAACAATCTTTACACTTATGAGCAATGAAAATCAAGCATAGAGTTTTCTGTATTGCGCCATCAGCAGGCAATGCTAGGCATCCACCAGGTTTGAGCCTTTGAGGAATGTTTTTATACGGCACTGGTGACAATAAAATTATTAACCACCTCAGGCCCAGTTTCCTACCAGTCTCATACTTATACTTTTTCGAGTTTACTTTGCTTTTTTTAAACGATGTATTTAGCGTAATTTTAGCCCATTTATTGCACATGTTGTATTCGTTCTTTGTCGGCCTCAGAGGAGAGGTCGAAATATGTTAGACACGATTAGTGTCAACCGTGAAACCTTGGGCGAATCCGAAGCAATAGCTAAGACAGACGACGCCTACATACATGTGTCTAACTGTTAACATATGTCAAGCCCTTGAGACCGACAAGGACCAAACATAAGTGCATTTGAGACTGAGTTATGTTAATTTAAAAAAAAAAATACTGATATATTTTAACCCTTTTTAAAAATTAAATAGTTAAATATGTATATGTGACTATGTATTAAAATTAAAAAAAATTAAAATATTAGCACAGTTTTTTTAAAGTATGAAAAAAAAGGGGTATGTACATAAATATGTAAATATTTATTTACTTTCTATTAGTCTTTCCCTTCGACTGAGCTTTTAGTTTAAGTTTAGGTTTTTTGTAGTATTGACTATCGATGCCTCGACGAGTTGACGAGTCTTGGCCTCTTGAGTCTTGGGGTGTCATCTATGTATCATATTCATCTATTTATGATCGTGACTTTCTCTCTCTGCTGGCCGGATTCCGAGATCCCAATGGATAGTTTTTATTTTGTTTGTTTTTAGAAGGCTATGGTTCGGCGTTACATATTTAAAAAAAAAAATACATATTTACAGACCCCCGGCAATTACAGGGAAAAAGAAAAAACCCCCAATAAACCAAAAACTGGTACCAAACGGCCAGCAATCCAAACATATTTTTTTTAAAACAAATGTGAGGATTGTAGGGTACAAAACAGATAAAATTATTCTTTTTTCTAAAACAAAATAAAAAACAAAAACCCTCATGTGATTTTCCGTTTACAATTTAATACGAGGTCGGGAATTCGATATTGTGTTCCTTTTTCGAAAAATAGCTACAGAATAAGGAGTACTCTTTATATAGATAGGTACTCCTTATGTAGATACCTTCTGGCTCCTGGCTTCTGTCTGCTCTCGACTCTTTCTCTAGAGTGTCTATCACTCTAACTGTCTACTGCTCTCTCTTGTGTTACATATCGATTTTAACAGAAACGTCGAACCCTATCGATAAATATCGATATGCCTTCTGTACAACTGCGGCAGCCGACAACTATCAATCTGGTGTACTGTATTCAACAATTCCGTACTATAAAACCTTAACCAATCACGCATTGTATCAGCATCATCGAGTATCAAACAAAGCAAACACTATAACCACCAACATGAATATCAAAATCGTCTATATCGTATCCGCAGTGTCAATCATGACGACGGCCTTGGCCGCTGGTATCCCAGGTAGTGATGTTTGCACTCAGGGCCCTTCATACTGGTGCGCATCGGAAGCAAATACAGCTGAATGTAATTTTGAAAATCCTGGAGTGAATTGCTTGAAGTATTGCGAGGATATTGACAACAGCCCATACTGTACCGACGACATGCTCGAACCACAGCCGGAAGAGTCTCTACTCATTGGGGCAGATCCATGTACTTGGGGACCCAGCTACTGGTGTGCCAGTGAAGAGAACGCAAGTGAGTGTGGTTTTAGCAATCCCGAGTCGCAGTGCCAGAAATATTGCGCCGACCTGAACGATTCTCCCTTCTGTCCACCACTGGTTGGATCTGATCCATGTACTTGGGGACCTAGCTACTGGTGTACCAGCGCAGATAATGCCGAGGAGTGTAAGCTAGAAAATCCCGAAACTGAGTGTCAAAAGTTCTGTAACGATCTGGCAGACTCTCCTTTCTGTTCGGAACCAATAGGGTCTGACTCTTGTACGCAGGGACCCAGCTACTGGTGTGCAAGCGATGCGAAGGCCGAAGAGTGTCAGCTTGAGAACCCTGACATAGAGTGTCAAAAGTACTGTGACGATCTGGCAGACTCACCTTTTTGTTCCGCACTCATCGGGTCTGACTCGTGCACACAAGGACCTAGCTACTGGTGTGCAAGCGAAGCGAATGCTGAAGAATGTCAATTTGAGAACCCTGACATAGAGTGTCAAAAGTACTGTGGCGATCTGAAGGATTCGCCTTTCTGCAATGCACCACTGGTAGGTACCGACGCCTGTACACAGGGACCCAGCTACTGGTGTGCAAGCGAAGCGAATGCCAAAGAGTGTCAATTTGAGAACCCTGACATAGAGTGTCAAAAGTACTGTGGCGATCTGAAGGATTCGCCTTTCTGCAATGCACCACTGGTAGGTACCGACGCCTGTACACAGGGACCCAGCTACTGGTGTGCAAGCGAAGCGAATGCCAAAGAGTGTCAATTTGAGAACCCTGACATAGAGTGTCAAAAGTACTGTGGCGATCTGAAGGATTCGCCTTTCTGCAATGCACCACTGGTAGGTACCGACGCCTGTACACAGGGACCCAGCTACTGGTGTGCAAGCGAAGCGAATGCCAAAGAGTGTCAATTTGAGAACCCTGACATAGAGTGTCAAAAGTACTGTGGCGATCTGAAGGATTCGCCTTTCTGCAATGCACCACTGGTAGGTACCGACTCCTGTACGCAGGGACCCAGCTACTGGTGTGCAAGCGAAGCGAATGCCAAAGAGTGTCAATTTGAGAACCCTGACATAGAGTGTCAAAAGTACTGTGGCGATCTGAAGGATTCGCCTTTCTGCAATGCACCACTGGTAGGTACCGACTCTACCGACTCCTGTACGCAGGGACCCAGCTACTGGTGTGCAAGCGAAGCGAATGCTGAAGAGTGTCAGTTTGAGAACCCTGAGACCGAGTGTCAGAAGTATTGTACTGATCTTGAAGATTCTCCATTCTGCCAGAAGTAAAATACATAGTAGAACTTTTCAAATAAATTATTTTGCTATGCGAAGTAAGACCGTCTTCCTGTATGTATGCGCCAAATGTCACATACAGACCCAACAGTTCGGTCCGGAAGGTAGTATTCAATGTTCGATCGCTACTTTTATGCAACTATTATGGTGCTCAGCTAGACTCTTTGCTTTGTCTCATTCACATCGATATAAAGTGTACTGTGATCGGCATAGCAAGGCCTAAGCTAGTAGTTTTACGGGGAGAGGTACTGCTTGACATCAACACAGTTTGTAAAGCAGTGTTTTATAAAGTACCAAATTGTTGAATGTTCAGTGATATATATTTCACCGTTTTATTTTTTCCATGTGCCAACAAGTAGACGTCATCGTAGTGGTATAACCAAGCAGATCAAAGAGAAGAAACTCAAACATTCCTTAAGGTTGAAGCCGACCTTGTGCCCTCCTGTGAAAGGCAACGCAAATACTCCTACCAAACAGCAATATTTTTCAAAATCTTGTCTAACGTAATGATTGCCTACACTAATCAGTTTCTTTACGCATCAAAGGAATCAACGGGGGTGGCTTTATGCTTCCTAAGTATCAC
The DNA here is from genome assembly GCA_001586965.3 of Sphaeroforma sirkka. Lineage (NCBI taxonomy): Eukaryota > Ichthyosporea > Ichthyophonida > Sphaeroforma > Sphaeroforma sirkka. Next base: position 110,534 of record LUCW03000116.1, on the reverse strand, counting down.
TTAATATTTTTATTATTAGCTACGTCTCTTTCCGTGCATCGCCTTTTCTTCTCGGCTTCGGCGCGGGTTTGTCTTCATCAGCCCATTCGCCTTCCTTGAACATCTTTTCTCTGTAGTTATTGAACACTTTTTCCTGCTCCTCTGTGGGCTCCAATTGGCCGGGCTGCAAATAAACGAGACATGGCACATTGTCGTTGGGAAGATGCAAGCAATATGTATATTTCTAAAATGTTTTCATTGATAGCCTGTGAAGGAAAAGCGTTGAACAAACGTATGTTTCACAGATGCACTTTTTAGTGATCTGTGACTACCTGCTCGAAAAATCCAATGGAGAAGCTTAAAACAATGTGCATGTGTCATATACGTATTCATCGGTGATGATTGAAAACCTCTTGGCGTATGATTGTTTACGTGAGGTTAAGTGTGGGCAACCACTTGTAGCTTCGTGCTGTGCATGGTAATCATATACACATCGCTAGAAGACCCGGCCCAGCTTCGATCAAATAATGAATTTTTACAAGTCCTATATGGACG
>LUCW03000116.1:42500-105000 GCA_001586965.3 Sphaeroforma sirkka | reverse complement strand
ACCCGAAGTAAGAAATCAGATACAAACTTTCTTCTATAACTTTTAGTACAAGTTAAGCTTGGCAGTACATACATACCCTTCGGCCAATATATACGCAGAAGGGTTGCCTCTCATCGAGATTGATGCCGGCTACTCCTTGCGCTTTGAGGTTCGCCTGTTTTATGTCTAAACTGTGATCCTCCAGATGTACCAAGACCACTTCCGGATTCTAAAAATAAATTGGAGCGGTAGGTTTACCAATAAATCAGCACAAAATTCCTAATTATCTACGGAATTCTCGATTGAACCCCCTCCAGTTGTACTGAAACAACATCCGGATTCTAAAAATAGATTAAATGATATAGACACCATTGATTGTCGCGCGAGGATTCACTAAACTGCTCCAGACGTTCTAATACTATACCACGATAACTTGCACATAATAAAACAGCTGATGGCTTTCCTGTATAAAGCTAGAATTTGGACGATTGAAATCGAAGATAAACATGTTAATTTGTATAGTATATGCACACCCCAAGTACTTACCATATAAACTTGTTCTGAGATCAACGCGGCACAATAGTAATTTCTCCAACACACGGTAAACGCATGTATACCCGAAGACATAGGCACACAAAGAAGCACAAATGATTACGGTCACCAGTAAGATATATAACCAGTATATACATATATATATATATATATATATATATATATATATATATATATATATATATATATATATATCAACACACACACACACACACACACATATATATATATATATATAATTTGCAAGTACTTACCGCATAAACATACCTCAAGATCAACCTGGCCAGGGAGTGTGAAGTCCGCCCAATATGGGAAGATGGTGCGTTGGTAACTGCGTTTCATATTCATACCGTACGCATCGACCACCACCTTGAAGGTCACATCAGGCTTTGAACATCGACCCTATACGTACAAAATATTGGGCGTGTGTTCAGATATCGGTTGGCATATGCATATATATATATATATATTGAGTGCTATCGATATCTGCGTTTATATATATATATATATATATATATATATATATATATATATATATATATATTGGTTTGTTAGTGGCTACCATTCTTGTTTACTCCATATGCGTCAATCATCACCTTGAAGATCCGTCAGGGGTTGACATTCACTGTAGGCGTATACAGGATAGAACACTTATGTGCTTAGTCAAATACAGTTGACCCTAAATATGTATGAAAATATGTACATACTTGTGTAGATATTGAAGCTTGCGGGGTGTGTGTACATATATATTCAAGTGAACCTAGTTCACCCGCATCAACAATTCGGATCAACCTATGGCACATCAACAAGCCCTCGGACCACCATCCATGCCTATCCTTCGATCTTTCACGCTCGAGCTATATGTTTATATGCGCATATATCTAGACACTTGCATGCCGCTACTAGTCTCCAAGTTTATTCTGATGGCAGGGCTTCTGTTCTAGTAATGGAGTTGACTGGATTTTTATCCCGTTGTCAGTAGTTGCGTTACGGTACACGAATAATCGTGTATGCGCGTTTGTGCTGAAAAGAGCCGAGACTCAAATCAGCAAACGTATCATGTAGGCTTGCAATATGTCAGTTAAGAATCACACAAAATAGTGCGGAGGTGAGTGTGAATAAGCGTTGAAACACGAAAAGGTATATATATACTATACGTATAGGCTTGAGCTTGGACCATTCCACAGTGCCCCAGCCCTCACACATCAAACTCATACGACACGAATATGTCTATATATATATATATAGATATATACGTCTATATACAAACAAATTTACTTGCATTGCATCCAATGACACTTCGATACACATACACACAATATAAATACCATCCGTTCTGGCGTGACAGTATGGGCTTGTGCATAGGCGTCTTCCACAGAGTAACCCCACCCCCAGACGTCGTAGAGTTCACTTGCAAGCACTGACCGTTGGATCACTTTCTTCCCATCTTCTTCACTTGGGAAATCAACCCACACAAATGCTTCGTAGGGATCGTCAACTTCCTGTACATGCATATAGCACCAATAGCCAAGCGGTATCAGTTGTGTGCTATTGTTCTGGTCTGTGTGCAAGTGTCAGGCTGTTGTGTCGTATACGTGAGTATTTGTTCAGGGAGTCAATCCCACCCCCTTCACTCGGGTCATCGACCCACAGAAATGTTTCGTTAGAAGCGTCTGCATTCTACACATGCGAATGACATTTTTATTCAGTTGTCTAAGTTGCGTCCTATCGTTCTTGCCTGTGTGTATGTCCTATATGCTTTTATGCGAGCTTGCATATATAGGATAGTATGATGCTCTATGTCTATAAATATGTAAAGTAATTGCATCCCTTACTTTCCATCCGAAATCAAGATACATCAATGCTTCGGGGGGTTTACCATCTCTTAGTGCAGAAAACACCATCAATCAGCCATAACAGCTGTGTACGGTTGTACTCGTATAGGCGTATACGTTATGGGAGCTATGTTCCTGTGCATAGGAGATATACCTGAACATTTGTCGGGAATTGTGGTTGTATCTATTCGTGCTTACGTTTCGGGTTGATTGGTGGTAGTATGTGAGTATGTGATAAGTATGTGTGTACAATTTGTTCTGATATGTCCTACATATTCGTTGATGAATTTATAAATTATACAAGCAATTAAGTAGCAAGACATGAAAATGATACCGTTGAAAACAAAAGAGGGATATTGATTAAACTATATAATCATGTAACGACACACACACACACACACACACACACACACATATATATATATATACACATACACACACACACCTCACACACACACAGACACACACACACACATACATATATATACACGTACACATACACATGCATGCATGCATACATACATACATACGTACACACGCATATACAAACAAACACACACACACACACATCACATATATATATATATATATATATATATATATATACAGACACAGAGCCAGAGCCAGACAGACATATATATTATGTATGTATGTATTCTTGTATATATATACGTATGTATATATATATATATATATATATATATATATATATATATATATATATATATGCATGAGTGTGTGATCTATAAAGTTCCCGGTCTATACATCTAACTATAGGCATACGTACAACACAATCTCTACATCCGACTACATCAAGAGTTCACATATACTAGACAGTTATTACAGGAAGTACACATAAATACATAATTCGTATCGTAATTTATACACATACATCCATTGTAACCACAGGGTTGACAGAATGTATATATATAATATATATTAATGAGAATCATGCAAAGAAATATATCGGTATTGACATTCAAGGTTACTTTGTATGGTGTTATGTATCGCATACCTCCACACCAACCACAGGACTAACAGAGTGCTCCACTCCATACATGGCACACACAGATTCAAGCTCAGCCAGCCGGAAATTGGGCCTCTCAGCACCAGCCCACTTCAACAGATACTTCATTATGTGTGAATGTTATGTTATATTGAAACACACTACGGACGCCAATATGGGTTGTATAATACTTGTATAGAGACTGATTACATATACTCATGTACTTGTATAGAGACTGAATATATATACTCATATACTTGTTAGAGACTACAGTAATGGATGATGTCAGACTTAGAGATGTAGCTTTTAAAAAAAGATTGCAATTGTGTATGAAGACTCGTACGGGATATATGGCAGTGCAGGACCACAGCTGTCGATGAATACTCGCATTTAAGGTATTGCACTACAGCTTGATCTATATGCACGATCAATGCAAACCCAACAATAGTCAATCACAAATTTCTTCGACTTCTGATCGGAAAGATAAATAAATAATGTATTCAACGTGTTTTAATTTGACACAAACGCTTTTCTGGTAGGGATCGTGAAATACGGTACATATATACATGTTGTATATATGTCGTATATCTCAAAAGCAACAATTGGATGAGAACAAAGCCAATAGTAATTGTATTTAGTTTGCAACTTATGTATCAATCGCGACAAAGTATAAATTAAAAACACAATTACGACACGAAATATATAGTCCACGAGATGTACGGTAGAAGTTGATTGGATACAAAACCGGTTCACGCTACAATCAAGGGGAGCGAGATACTGGTAGCTGGTAGCCTGGGCCAACTCGACTGACGTATATTTTAATTTCTGTGTGCTCTATCACGATTACAAACAGGGGTACATAGATAGGTGTCAAGAACAAATCGAATTGCATACTACTTCTTTATATGTATATAAATATTTGTCTACATATCACTGACAACACCACAGCCACTTCATTCACTTGTGGCTACATCGCGCAAGGCCTGTACAAAGCTTCATCAAACACCACTAGTTATATATAAGTATACATAAACACACAGCATGTCGGGAATTAAATGGTCAGGAAAGGAGGTGCGGGAGAGCTTCATTCAGTTCTTCAGCGAAAAGCATAAGCACACAGCTATGCCTTCATCGTCAGTAGTACCACACGATGATCCCACTCTGTTGTTTGCCAATGCTGGAATGAATCAGGTAAGCGGCGCAGAGGTATACTCCACAAAGTTTGTAAAATGGTTGCTGCGGTATTAGATGTTGGTGGATTGTGTATATGATTGAAGTATCAATATACGTAGGAGTATAAGCATGATTCTGTTTTTTTCTTCATATATATATTTGCACATTCATACACACACACACACACACACACATATATATATATATATATATGTCATATATATTCACACACACAACAACACACACACATGTATATATATATATATATATATATATATATATATATATATATAATATATATACATATATATATGTATATATATAATATATATGTATATATATAATAAAAATACACACACACAATATATATAATATGTGTATATATAATATATATATATATATATTGTTATATATTGTAATATTATGTATATAATAATTATATATATATATATAGCATATATATATATATATATATATAATAATAATATATATATATAATAATAATATATTATTATATAATATATAATATGTATATGATGATAGTGTTTATATACATATGTGTTGCATGCATGGACATGCATGTGCAATGTGTATTGACATGTAATGTGAATGCATGCACATGCATGCATACATGCATACGTATGTAATATGTATGTATATGTGGATAATATATATTATGTACATGCATGCATGCATACATGGATACATATGATTATATAATGGTGTTTTTAACATATATATAATATGGATATATGTTTGTATATGTATAATATGTAATAATGAAACACACACACACACACACGTAATAATAATATGTATATATGTGATATGTGATAGTGTTGTTTACTCATGTAATGTGCGCATGCATGGACAAACATGCATGTATGTATGTATGTTTGTAATATAAACGTGTGTATGTATATATAATGTGAAACATACACACACATATCTATATGGTTCAAAGATGGATGGGTATATAATATATATGGGCATGTTATGTATGTGTTTGAGTGCAACTTCATACATCGGTTGTGGAAGAGGGTTGTGTATGTATATATATGTATGTATATGCATATGTGTTTATATATATGTTTATGTATGTATATATATATATATATATATAATATATATATAATATATATATATATGGACATGTTTATATAATATATATATATCATATATATATATATACATACATGCATATATATATGTATATATATGTATGTATAATATATATGTATATATGTATGTATATATGTATGCCATATATGATAATATAATATATGTATATATATATAATATATATATGTAATATGTATATATATGCAATATACGTATATATATATATTTGTTTATATATTATATATATACACACACACATATATATATACCATATGTGTGTACTGTATACGTGTATGTATGTGTGTTGATACAATGTGTGTTGATGTGTGTTGTTGTGTTTGTTTTTGTGTGTGTGCAATGTGTGTAAATGAAGCATAGAGTTCATTTTATGTTTCATGGGATTGTATGCTATATGTGTGTATATATGCATATGGACTTTGTATATATTATATTTTCATATATATATATATATATATATATATATATATGCATATATATATTTATTAATTCTGGTTCTTCCGTATTAACCATTTCACACAGACACGCATTTTATATATATATATATATATATATGTATCTATATATATTTATATGTGTGTATATATATATATGTATATATATATATGTATATGTATATATGTATGTATGTATACATATATATATATATATATATATGTGTGTGTGTGATTTACATTTACATATATATATACATATATTTATATATATATATATATATATCCATTCGTATCAAAATTTATATTCTCATTTATTTCTCTCACACTCTATATGTACGTAGTGGAAGCCTATCTTCCTGGGTACAGTTGACCCCAACAGCAGTATGGCTGGTCTAAAGAGAGCAGTGGATTCACAGAAGTGCATCCGTGCTGGTGGTAAGCACAATGATCTAGACGATGTGGGCAAAGACAACTACCATCACACATTCTTCGAGATGCTGGGCAACTGGTCCTTCGGCGACTATTTCAAGGTGCGTTAATTGGGTTCCCTGGGTCTAGACTTTGGTGTATAGCTACGTATCTATCTCAAATTTGTACTATTCTGCTCTGTGTTGTATTTGTCTAATGTACTATTTCAGTGTCTTCATTTGGCTCTATGTGTCTAAGATTGGGTTTATTCATACGCATCCGTCGCAAATTCATGGGGTTCTACCATGTGCTATATGCGTCTATGTACGATGTGGCTATTCCAGTGTACTACATTGCGCTCTGAGTTCAGAATTGTGATTACATATGAACAGACTACGCAAACTTACTTGGTGCTGTTTTTGTCTGCCTATAACGAGATATATCTGCCGACGTCCACCGAAACCCCGGCACCGAGTAGTGTGCATATAGGAGATACTTTGCGTTTAACGTTCATAGCAAGCTGTGTTTGTGTGTGCGTAAGTGTTAACGCATAGAAATCTTATAACTTCGCGTTTATTCTTCTTGAATGGTAAACGGGCACACTGTCATCCAGGAAGTGGCGCATTCATTAAGCGTAATGGACTTTATCGTAGTCATGGGATTTGGAATCTCTCGGCTATCCATGCGGATGACAGGAATGCCAGTTTTGGTTCATTTTGACCGATTAACCGTTTAACGTTCATACGCAAGTTGTAAAGTTGCCTGAGCTGGCTGAGGTTAAGGGGTTGCACAAGGGTTTGATATTAATGCTGAAACGTGTGTATGATCACTTGATTACATGAAGTAAATATACATAAATAGGATCTGCACACCATTAGTTACTTATATATATATATATATTTCACATAGTATATCTGTTGACATACCTTATTCAATCTCTATATTACCAGAAAGAAGCATGTGCCATGGCATGGGAGTTGTTGACTGAGGTCTGGGGAATGGAGAAGGACCGTCTGTATGTGTCCTATTTCGGAGGCGACGAATCGCAAGGTTTGCCTGCTGATTTGGATGCCAAACAGGTGTGGCTTGATCTAGGGGTGCCAGAGGATCGCATTCTGCCCTTCGATATGTCGGTATGTATGAGATTTTCATATTCGTTTATACGATATATGCACATACACTACTTCGGGACGTATATGTATAGGAGAATGATGAAGAATATGTACCAATTTGTACAGCTTAATGCTTATATCTAGAAGTACAGAATAGATAATTTGATGGCCAACTGGCCATGATATGGGGCGGCTTAGAGATCACATACTGCCGATTGCCTTAATATATATATATATATATATATATATTATGTTTTTATATATTGCTGTGCGCATACGCCGGTAGATACCTATATTTTCCCGTATTCGTTTTTTCCCGATTGTCTATTGAATATATTCATTGGCGTCCAGATAAGTGCTTCTACTTCTTTATACTGTGCTTTGCTTTTGTTCATGACTATTATCGTTCCTTACTCGTACACGAGAACGCTCTAATAAAGGGTTGAGGGTTTAGGGTTTAAAACCCTAAAACGTCTGATTTGTATAACATTTACGGTGTCAATAGGACAATTTCTGGGAGATGGGAGACGTTGGACCCTGTGGACCGTGCTCAGAGATCCACTACGATCGCATTGGCGGAAGACATGCAGGTGTGTATGTGCGTGTGTGTGTACGTGTGTATGTGTGTATTAATGTATGCATTTATGTATGAAAGTGTGTGTGTGTGTGTGTGTGTGTGTACACGTATGTGTTTGTGTGTATGTACTGTTCAAGTGTATGCGTATTTCTGTATATATTTATGTATGAAAGTACATATGTGTGCATAATATATATATATATATATATATATAAAGATGTATAAAGATGTATATATATATATATATATATACGTGTGTGTATCCTGATTCATGCGTTGAATCAGCCATATATCTTGTTTCATTTTGGCTTTTATTTGGATGCATGCATCGTCTATCTATTCTATCAACCGGCAACTCGAGTACTCATCTAGATTAATCTATATATCTTTAATATTATAATCGTCCATCTTTAAATCAATGCGTATATTTATAAGAATGTAAAAATTAAGTTTTTGACTGAATCTATTTTTAGCTCACCTGGTCAACATGGATGACCCTGATGTGCTGGAGATCTGGAACTTGGTTTTCATCCAATTCAACAGAGAGTCCGATGGCAGCTTAAGGTATAATTTATGTTGTATTATATATACATATATATGTATTTGTACAAACATACATACATACATACATACACGCACACACAAACACACACACACACACACACACACACACACACATATATATATATATATATATTTAAATATATGTGTGTGTATATATAGGGAGTTCTACTGTGACCTGTCGTATATCTGACTTGACCTCCAGACAACTAACTATACAATAATCTTCCATACCACCACATCACACCTGAGTTCGAACCGTGGATCTTACTTAAGCTTGGTTTGGACACGACACCGGTTTGAGCAAACGACGATACGAAATGTATATATTGCCGCACTTACAATAGCATGTGCTTGTACTCGTATGCGTGACTAAACAAAACACTACATATGCAGGAATTCGTCACCCATACATATTGATTACATACATCTGTGTAAGTAATAACATATCTATGCTCATAGACGCATCTAAACATTCGACACATACATCTGTGTAAGTTCAATAACAAGCATCCATACTCGTAGAGACTTACCTAAATAAATCCGCTCTTATACAGGAGCTTGCCCAACAAACACATCGATACTGGGCTTGGGCTGGGCGTGTGACGTCCATCTTACAAGAGAAGACCTCCAACTACGACACCGATTTGTTCGTACCTCTGTTCACTGCGCTACAGAAGGCCACTGGCGCAAGGCCATACACCGGAGAAGTGGGTGAGTGCAGTTCTATATATAGAATGAGTGATAGTTCTATATTTAGCAGGTTGTGTGCACGTGGGTGGGTGTTACCGTACGGTATTTGGTATGGAAAGACAATGGTATCATAAATGTCTTATATGAATAATATATATATATATATATATCACAATATATTTGTTCATGTATATGTATATATATTCGTATATGTATATGTATATGTATATGTACTAGTATTGACGTTGTACACTACCCAATACTCACAGGTGCCGCGGACAAGGATGGTCTGGACATGGCCTACAGAGTGGTGGCTGATCACATCCGCACACTTTGTATTGCCATTAGTGACGGCGGTATTCCCAGTTCTGTTGGCCGTGGTTACGTCTTGAGGCGCATCATCCGGTGAGACAATGTGTGGTGCATACGCACACGTTTAAGCTTCGAATTGCTCTGCATATTAGTTAACACTAATTTTGGCACCATAACTGCTCCAATTTAGCACCACACTATTTCCTGAATCTTAGATTGCTCCACATATTATTCAGCACTAATTTCTGGCGTTAGAATTGCTCTATTTATTAATTAGCACTACTTTCTGGCACTAATACTGCGTGTCGTTGCTTTGTACAGTCGTGCGGTTCGGTACCTTTCGGAGAAGCTGGATGGCAAATCCGGCACCTTCGCTGTAAGTTTGTTCTGTGTGATATTCCATGACGCGTGCCATTTAAAAGGAGCACACAGTAATAGACCTGTCCTTTAAATTCACGGATAACGCTATTTAGCTTTACACATCTGTATGGACAACTGGAGCGGTGTCAAAGCACCCGGGTATTCTGACTGTGCCGGTTGCGCGTTTTGAGTATCTGCAGCACTCAACACGTACCACCGTCTGAGTGAGTTTCTGACTTGGGTGTAGTGCTGTGTATATTATATGTAACCTGAAACCATGCATAGGCAACGGTACGAACGTACTGACCTTCTAAGAAAATGCTCTACAGCTAGTACTCACATCGGTTGGTTGGTGTTATGTCCAACTTTCTTGGCTTAGACATTTCCTGGTAGGTTCTAAAAATAATACAGTCTATGCCCATACCACTTCTGGTAGTATTGTGATTGCATGCACTGCCGTCCTTCTGTCTATACGGACTGCTCCCCGCAAGAGCGAAGATCCCGGCTACGCCTTTTGTACACATCTCATCTATAAATAGAACAGCCCTGTCCAATCATTTTCTTGTATTATGGTAATTGACTGCTCTTTCTCTATCTTCTTCCAGGGATTGGTTCCCACCGTAATAGAGATTCTTGGGGATGCATTTCCCGAGCTCCGAAAGAGCGAGGTATTTTTATCTTCCAATACATTGGCATCGTGTACAGAAACGACTACAGTGTGTATTTAAGCCCGAGAGTATATGTACGAATATCATACATACATGTGTGGTAGAATACCTGATGCAAGCATAAACCGCCTGAGGATGTGTACGACGGTCATACGTGCGTATGTATAGGACTACAGTGTGTATTTGTCAAAATACTGCTGGATGTATATAATTCCCAACGAATGTATATGTACCTTCTTTTTGCACATATAGGTATCTTTTCTGAATTCATGCTACTCTGCGGGGTTTAGGCCCTAAACCCTAAATCGATAAATATATATATAAATATACAAAGTACGTAAGTATGTGAAAGTCTCCACTTCTTCCATTCATCAATCTGTTTATTTATTTGTTCATCTATTTTCAGACTCTCATCCAAGAAATTCTACAAGACGAGGAGGACACGTTCCGTCGCACTTTGACGAAGGGAAAAATCACATTCGAGAAGGTAGTGTGCTGTGTCATTCCCTCTTATCTCAAAACAATGTCGTAAAGTGCCTCAAAGCGTCATGTACCACATCAAAACTGTTGTATACTATATTAAAAAGTGTCCTAAACTACATCAAAAGTGTCGTATACTACATCGCAAGTGTCGAATACTTCAATGATGGTTGTTTTTGTAGCATCCTATACTGTTTCGTAATGCAACGTACACATCTGAACAAAACGATTCACGTATATCTGTCAAACGTGTTTTCTTTTATTGTTTGATTATGTTGTTGGACTTGTTCATATATTAGTATTGAATCTGGACAAAGCTTTTGCGATCGAAATAGTACGTTTATGGATTTATACCCACATATTTAACGCGTCTGACATTGTTAAAAAGTGTTAACGGACACGTTTAAGTTGTTGTTTTTTTTGAGTTTGGACGAAGCTTTTGGGACCAAAACAATATTGCCCTAGTATTCGACAATGATGATGGACGTCACTTATAACATGCGAACGATCTCTCCGTAACATCTTGTGCTCTACTCATATAGTTACACGCTGATTGGTTGGTGGTATATATATATATATATACATATATAAATCTATGTATATATCTTATCTATATATCTATATATCTATGTATGTAAGTATGCATATATATATATATATATATATATATATATATATATATATATATATATATATATATATATATATATATATATATATATTCACATATATATATTCACATATATATATATCCAATTGTAAGTAATATCTTTTCTCCAGTATATGCTCATGTATTTGTACTAAACCCTGTAGGCATGTGAAACACAACTGGTAGACAACACCCTGCCGGGTGCAGTGGCATGGAAACTTTACGACACATATGGATTCCCTGTCGATCTAGTGACACTTATGGCCGAAGAGAGAGGTGTGCAGGTGGATATGGCTGGATACGAAGCTAGCAAGGAAGAAGCCAAGTAAGGGGGCACGTGTGCACACCTATGTATGTATATACCCTATGTATGTACATATGTATGTATATACCCTTTGTATATACATATGTATGTGTTGCAGTATCCATCTATGTTTTTATGTCCGTTTTATATCGATATGTATGTAGTGCGTTTTGTGGTTGCAGCGAAAGGAGTGTGGGTGTATATGGCTGGGTATGAAGCTGTCGATAAATATGCTACGTAGGCGGACACGTGTATGAACTATGAATGCATTTTGAAAGATCTAGACACATTCACATCATTTTCTACACATATGTATCTATCAGCCTACACACACACACGCGCGCACACATACAAACACATATACACACCGCACACACATATATATATATATATATATATATATATATATATATATATATGTGTGGTGCGTACCACGGTTCACTGTCTTACTCGCATCCCACTATCTCCTTCTGTATTCATAAAAGGTTAATATCTCAGGGCGGTGGTTCTAAAGCGGTAGACCAAGTTATCTTGGATGTGCATCAGATTGCTATGTTGAAGATGGAACGCGAACTAGCTCCTACAGACGACAGTGCTAAGTACGACTACGCGAAAGACAAGGCATGTTTGTAGACGTGTCAGTATCGGTGTATTGTATGTGATTATGTACACGTACATACGAACACGTATGTATATTTGTAGACTGTGTCAGTATCGGTGTATTGTATGTGATTATGTACATGTATGTATGTATATTACCGGATGCATGTATGTATGTATTTTACCGAACTATCTTGGGTATGCGGCAGATTGCAGGGTTACGCCGTAACGGGTACTTGACTTAGCGGAAGTCTAGATATTTTTGTAGGCATCGCAGAATCAATGTAGATCAGTATATACGTATTTCTAGCCACAGTGGTCGATACAGGATGGGATTATATTGAAGTCATATTGAATATAGCACACTCCTCTGACACCTTTAGTACATACAAATTTCATAGGGTCATAGCATATTTATATATATATATATATATTTACATATATATAAATATATATTTATATGCATCCGACGCCTGTGCCGGTGCGTATGAATGTACTCACACGTCTGTGTGCATCTCATCTCTACCCACAGTCAAACTACTACAAGTTCGCCTCAACCGACGCCGAAGTGCAGGCCATTGTGGTGGGCAAGGAGTTTGTCGACTCAGTGCACAGTGAAAACGCCGACAAACTGGTGGGTGTGCTCCTTAACAAGACATGTCTGTACGCCGAACAAGGAGGTCAGATATACGACAAGGGCTTCATTTCCGCTGGCGATGATGGTACGCACGGTTGCGTTAGTCTTACGCTCGTCGGTGAATAAATGCACGCACGTGTGTGTGTGTGTGTGGTTGAGTGTACATATGTGTGGATCTGTTTATGTGTGTGTTGTCGACTCAGTGCAGGGTGATAGTGCAGGTAAACTGGTGGCCATTGTATTCGAAGAGACGTGTAGGTACGTGGACAAGGAGGCCAGATATACGACAAAGGTTTCATTTCCACTGGCTATGATGGTTCGTATGAATAGTTTGGCTATACTTAGTTCTGTGTATATAGGGATGTCTTTGTACCTGTGCTTATACTTTATACGAGAATATGTGTTTGTGTGTATAGGTGTGTGCATGTGTATGTATTAATGGTGCGTGTATGTGATAGTGGTGTGTGTATGGGATAGTGATGTGTGTATGTGGTAGTGGTGTGTGTATGTGGTAGTGGTGTGTGTATGTGATAGTGGTGTGTGTATGGGATAGTGGTGTGTGTATGTGGTAGTGGTGTGTGTATGCGATAGTGATAGTGTGTGTATGTGATGATAGTGGTGTGTGTGTATGTGGTAATGGTTTGTGTATGTGATAGTGGTGTGTGTATGTGGTAGTGGTGTGTGTATGTGATGTGATGATGTGTGTATGTGATAGTGGTGGCGTGTATGTGATAGTGGTGTGTGTATGTGATAGTGGTGTGTGTGTGTATGTGATGAGTGATGTGTGTATGTGATAGTGGTGTGTGTATGTGATAGTGGTGTGTGTATGTGATAGTGGTGTGTGTATGTAATAGTGGTATGTGTACGTGATAGTAGTGTGTGTATGTGATAGTGATGTGTGTATGTGATAGTGATGTGTGTATTTGATAGTGGTTTATGTATATAATAGTGATGTGCGTATGTAATAGTGGTATGTGTATGTGATAGTGGTGTGTGGCGCTTGTAGTCTCAACGCAGTGCCGCAGACATGCATATGTGCGTTCTATTCAACTAGACATGTCTATACGCTGACAAGGATGTCAGATTTATCCATATCTATATCTCTATATTGATCTACTTCTATTTTTATTCCGATTTCTATTCCTATTTCCATTTCCATTTCTGATTCTATTTCTATACCATTCCTATATTTACATAACTTTGCTAACCCACACCATTCATCTACATCCACCTCCCCCCCCCCCTCACTCAAAAAAAAAAAAAAAACCCCGCCCGGCGTCATCACAGTCGACTTCGAGGTGACTGGCTGTCAAGTGTACGGAGGATACGTATTACACACAGGCACACTCGCGTCTGGTTCACTCAAAGTGGGCGATGCAGTCAACGTTAGCATTGACAGTGACAGGCGTGTTCCGGTGATGCGAAACCACACGGCCACACATCTGCTCAACTATGCTCTGTGGCAGACGCTCGGAGACGGCGTGGACCAGAAGGGATCGCTGGTTACAGCCGACAGGCTCCGATTCGACTTCTCCACCAATGTATGTAGGTCGATGTATATATATGAATATTTATATATAATGTATGTATGTATGTATGTAAATATATATGTATGTATGTATGTATGTATGTGTCTGTATATATATATATATATAATTTTTGTGTTTTACATATTTAGAAATCGTGTATCTAGTATGTGATTTGGTATATGTTTGTGTGGGTATGTCTGTAAGCTCAAATATATGCTGTGGTAGACCCTGGGAGATGGCGTGGATCTGAAGGGATCGCTTGTCTCAGACGACAGACTCTGGGGTGACTTTCTGATCAATGTACACATGTGCATGTGCAGATGCATATATACCATGTATGTGCATATGCATATATACCATGTATATGCGCATATGCATATATACCATGTATATGTGCATATGCATATATACCATGTATATGTGCATATGCATATACACCATGTATATGTGCATATGCATTTATACCATGAATATGTTCATATGCATGTATACCATGTATATGTGCCTATATATCATGTGTGTAGTGTGTGATATCTTTGTATCGCGGACTTGATCCTGCATTTCACCAAACCCCGGACCTTTGATATTTCTACCACACTGGCCCTTGTCACGCCTTTGCACGGATTTCAATGGCGCAGACTCCCACAATCTACGTATATCAACTAGGCTTACCCGATAGAGCCCTAGTTATACACGCAGACTCCTACCTTCCATAAGTTATAACTCTGCATTCTGTTTATATCACATACTTACACCCTACACTATAATTTTTATCACATACTTACACCCTACATTCTATACATATCACATACTTAAAAACCTACATTCTATTTCTATCGTATTCATAGGCTCCCGTGAAGCCCGATCAGGCGGCGGAGATTGAGAAGACGGTGAACGATTTCATCACCAAAGGCTCACGCGTGTACTCGGAAGTCACACCATTGCATCTAGCAAATGAAATCAAGGGTCTAAGAGCCGTATTCGGCGAGGTACATATATATATATATATATATATATATTAAACATGCGAAGACATTCACGCATAATCTATGCACGCACGATTGCTTGTATGCATATCATCTAATATTCATCTATATGGAATCGTCATTGATTGGACGGGGTTATTCTAAGAAAGTATTCCCGTGTTTTATTTTATTTTCTTACATATGCCCAGATTCTAAATTTTCGCACCTAATTGATATATGTGAATATTTTTCCACACACATATATATATATATTATCTATCTATCGATATTCATATCTATATCTATCTATCTATATCTATATATCCACATGTATACATACATATACATGTACATGTATACGTACATGTGCATACGCATATGCCAACACTCATATGTACACTAACGAGTATCCGCTCTGCTCACGCATAACCCCAGACCTATCCAGACCCCGTACGTGTAGTAAGTATAGGATTCGAAGTAGACGGCCTGGTGAAAGCTCCGGCTGACCCCCAATGGCTGTCCACATCCATTGAGTATTGTGGAGGTACGCACGTTGAGAATACAGCTGATCTGCAGTCGTTTGTACTGGTTGCTGAGGAGGCTGTGCAGAAGGGTGTGCGACGAGTGGTGGCCCTAACCGGAAACGAGGCTAAGGAGGTGTGTGTGTGTACATGTGTGTATGTGAAAGTGTGTGTGTGTGTGCATGTATGTGTGTGGAAGATGTATGTGTGTGGAAGTGTGTGTGTGTGCATTTATGTATGTGGAAGTGTGTGTGTGTACATGTGTATGTATGGGGAAGTGTGTGTGTATGTGTGGGCTGAAGGACGCATCTCCATGGCGTTGCTATGGCGACGGCCTCTGTTGGGTACGTTTGTGGTACACACACCCTGCAGATTTGCAGTCGTTTGTACTGGTTGTTGAGGTGGCCGTGCAGAAGAGTGTGCGGTTTGTTTCCATTGCTTGCGAAGCTAAGGTGTGATTGTATACATGGGTATTTGCGTACTTACCCACAATGTCAATAGATACCCACATCCGTTGAACGCTGCGGTTGTAATCATGTAAACCTTGTGGGCGTGAAGTTGTTAGCTTTGGTCGCTGTGAAGAATGTGCGGATGTGTTTGAGTGTCTTATTGGTTCTGTCCACGGCGGCAAAAAGTATATATATATATATCTGTGTATTGAACGGAATTATACGTATACACATAGCATGTGTGATATATATCTGTATATCGATCATCAATATACGTATAATACTTTAAAAATATATTATCTGAATTATATGCTTGTTTGTTCCTTAAACTTATCAACCCCGACGGCTAATTATTTGACGAACCTTGTGGACGATGTCAATATGTAAATGTATATAAACATACGTGCACGTATCTTTCCATTTAATATCATACACACATCCACGTACTTATCATATTTATGCAGCTATTTTTTTATGTATACACCTACAAACGGCTGTGTGTTTTCATAGATCGCAGGAAGCAGCCATGGCTCAGTTCGCGAAGATCGTAGTGGACGTTGTCAAACAAGCATGCACATTCCTGTCCAACTAAAAACGTACGCATGTCTTCTTATTTAATAACACACACATTCCTCTCCATTTAATAACATGCACATTCCTCTCCATTTAATAACACACACATTCCTTTCCATCTGATATTCACACACATTCCTCTCCATCTACTTACATACACATTCCTTTCCATCTAATAACACACACATTCCTCTTCATCTGCACATTGTCATGCATATCATATTTATTCGGTGGCATACATATCCATATCCACATTCTCAAGTACGCCTCCATAAACTATTCGTTTCAACAACGCAGGCGACCGCAATGGCCCAATACCTGAAGACCGCCGTGGACGATGCCAAGAAGCTCAAAGTGGAGGAGAGCTCTAAGGTGATCAATGCGCTCAGGGAACAGATTGACACCTCTGTCATGTCACTGACACAGAAAGACAATCTCAGGAAGGACCTGGATGTGCTCAAGAAGGCGTATGGCGACTGGGTGAAGTCTCAGAGGGCTGTGAAGGAGAAGGAGGTAGGGCCCATTGTTGTGTTTGTATGTGGATGTATATTTGTCTGAATATATATGTATATGTATATGTATATGTATATGTATATATGTATGTATATATATATATATATATATATATATATATATATATATATATATATATATATATATATATATATATATATATATATATATATATATATATATATATATGTGTGTGTGTGTGTCGTTGTGCGTGTGCGTGTGCGTGTGCGTGTGCGCGACTGGGTATCAGTTTGTGTCTGTGTGTGTTTGTCTGTCTTTGTAGCCTATTTTATCAGTCGACCAGGAAATCTCAACCCTATCGAAGGATAGATTCATGTGTATACATTGACTTGGCGATATATTCCTAACCCACACACCCTGATGCGTTTGGTTTGACAGGCCGTAGCTGTCATGAAGAAATTCGCCGAGGAATCGCCAGACGCCAAATTCCTCATCACCAAATTGGGCGACAATTTCGATGTCAAGGTGAGCTTTTGTATTTTGGACTTATTGATACGCTATGCATGCCAACTACTTCGAAGGTTTGTATCTTAATATGTATCGATACTTCTGATTTAGGATGGTTGTATATACAACAATATGCTTCTGATTAGGTATGAATAAAAGTATTACAATTATTTTTTTGTGAGTAGGAATATATATATTTATATTTATATTTGTATTTATATAAATATGTATATTTACATATTCATCTGTATATATAGATGTATAGATATATATATATATATATATATATATATATATATATATATATATATATATATATATATATATATATATATATATATATATATATATATATATATCATATGTATATGTATATATGGATCGTGATTAATTGAGACAATGTACATACTGGTATTGATACTTGTGTCGATGTATGTATACCTGGGTAAAAGTGTTTCTTATAAAGATCTGTGCGATAGAATCATACGTACTTCCGCTCACTCAAATTCACGTGTTGTAAACTGTTACATTTGCCACAAGTACTATATTTCGATTACATATATATATATTTATATATTTATATATATATATATATATATATATATATATATATATATATATATATATGTGTACCTGCAGTAATGTATCTATATACCCCTTATACATTACTATTTAACTCAAAACCACCCCTATATTAGGCCCTACAAGCCGCTATTAAGGCGGCCACAACGGTGAATCCTCAGGCTGCTGTACTTGTATCATCCGTAAACGATGGTAAGACTATCTTCTTAGCTAATGTTGGCAAGCCATTGGTGGCTTCCGGTTTCAGCGCAAAGGACTGGATCGCCTCAGTGTCTGATAAGACAGGTGGCAAGGTATGTATATATATATATATATATATGTGTGTGTGTGTATTTGTATATGTATTTGTATATATATATATATATGCATGCATGTTTGGAAGGCTCCGCATGGGTATAAATTTATATGTAGGAAAGTTTTTGTATGGTCGAAATGTGGACGTCTTGTGTGTCATATGAGCAGCAATGCAGGTATAATTCACTCTTTAGATAAGGGACCGTATAAGTTCGCAAGTTTGGTTTAATATTAGGGGTGAGGATTCATGTGGTTCTTAATATACACTCGACAGCGTAAGGATACGCCACCAAAGTCGCGTACACTATATACACGACACTAATTGACCTGGCTATAGCCTAGATAAAGACTAATCAGATTACTGTAAATAGTCTTAACTGGCAATAGCCTAGATACAGACTAATCAGATTGCTGTAAATACTTTTAACTGGCTTTAGCCAAGATATAGACTAATCAGATTGCTGTAAATACTTTTAACTGGCTTTAGCCTAGATACAAACTAATCAGATTGCTGTAAATACTTTTAACTGGCTTTAGCCTAGATACAAACTAATCAGATTGCTGTAAATACTTTTAACTGGCTTTAGCCTAGATACAGACCAATCAGGTTGCTGTAAATACTTTTAACTGGCTATAGCCCAGATATAGACTAATCAGATTCTGTTAATACTTCTAATACCCAATAGGGTGGCGGCAAGCCACTATCCGCCCAATGCATGACCGACACTCCCAACTGCCAAGACCAAGGACTAGAGATTGCGCGAGAGTTTGCTCTGTTGAAGCTCTCTGTGTAAACCTCTGCCGATAGGCGTGTCCGGGTGCCCTAACCCCTTTGCAACCACACGCACCAGCAAGCAGTCTGGTGACACTGTAATGTGTCTCCTCGCATAGATAGAGTGTTCCATAAGCGATTGCTCGGTGCAAGTGTCAGGGCGCGGGGGCACCATGTGCTTTGGTAAATATACGCGGCGTCTCTTCAGATGTAATGCAGATGTGAAGCTAGTACTGGACGCCGGTGGCGTTGGTAACTGCCATTGGTGCGTGTGTGTGTAGGCCATGGGGGCCTCGCACATGTATGTACGTGGACACCCATCACATGCACAGGCATGTCAGACTTAGCAAACGCGTTGACTCGGGCTTACACGGGACTGCTCGGGAGTTACCGGGAGTTACCGGTGTATTTTAAAGCCAGAGGACAGGACACGTGCTTTCGGTTGGAGCGGACACGTGCTGTGGCTGCCTGATGTGTTCAGGGGCAAACGTTTTACTCACGGCATTGCTAGTCACGGAATGAACAGATGAACGGCAGTGCATTAGTTGACTACGTTTTAATAACGGTTTAGAATAAAGTGGAACCGACTAGGTTGAAAAGTGCATTCTTGTGCGATCTCCTTGCTTCAAATGTTGCTGTGATAGCCATGAACGGTTCAATCGGTGGCTTGTCTCACATCTCATTGCCCACAGAGTACCATACACCTCTGATGCCTGTGCGGGAGGATATGGTATATGTAGCAAGACAGTGCCGCATCATAGAACCCAAGTGTTGTACACATACATGCATACATGCATACCTACTTAGGTACATATACATGCATACATGCATACATGCATACATGCATGCCTACTTAGGTACATATGCGCATGCATGCATGCATGCATGCATACCTAGGTTAGGTACATATACATGGATACATGCATACCTACTTAGGTTACATATACGCATGGTTACATGCATGCCTACTTAGGTTGCACATGCATGCATGCATGCATACCTACTTGGTTACATATATACATGCATGCATACATGCATACATGCTTTAGGTACATATACATGCATACATGCATACCTACTTAGATACATATACATGCATACATGCATACCTAATTAGGTACATATACATACATGCATACCTACTTAGATACATATACATGGATACATGGATACCTACTTAGGTACATATACATGGATACATGCATACCTACTTAGGTACATATACATGGAGTAATGCATACCTACTTAGGTACATAAACATGCATACATGCATACCTACTTAGATCCGGGCAAGCATCGTGTCCACCGTGACCCGATTTGCTTGTCCGTCTCCACTTTTTATCTGCTGCTGAACTCTCGCTCAGGTTATTAACACTCGAGTACTACACTCAAGTAGTCGCACACGCTGTTGGTACTTCGCCCTATACCAACTCATGCTACTACTTGTTGCTCTTCATACACCATCTCCCAATGGGCTCCGATTGTTGTTTAT
Source organism: Sphaeroforma sirkka (assembly GCA_001586965.3). Classification (NCBI taxonomy): domain Eukaryota; class Ichthyosporea; order Ichthyophonida; genus Sphaeroforma; species Sphaeroforma sirkka. The sequence continues at coordinate 83,359 of LUCW03000116.1, read as the reverse complement.
TTATAGACGAGCGTCTACCCACGTTTTGAGATGGCTCGATGACACAGAAAACGGCCGACAGTGGGTCATCTGCTCAGTAGATAAACACTTCTTACCCACGACTTCAGACCCATCCTCTAATGAAACCATCCTCTATTGAAACAATCCTCTAATGAAACCATCCTCTATTGAAACCATCCTATAATAAACCCTCTAATGAAACCATCCTGCAATGAAACCATCCTCTAATGAAACCATCCTCTAATGAAACCATCCTCTAATGAAACCATCCTCTAATGAAACCCTCCAAGTGCCCCCCCCCCCCCCCCCCACCCCTACTACATCGCATACCTTATCTCTTCTCGCCACCCACCCGGGAGCAATCTGTACAACAACCACCTCCTGCGTGCTCGCTCATATGTGCGACTTCGCCAGTACATACATAACGAACGTACAGTTGTAAAAATATCGCATACATAACGTACAGTTGCGTAGGAGTTATCAATACATAACGTATAGTTGCGTAGGAGATATCGCATGCATAACGTACACCTGCCTAGACATATCAAATACACAACGTACAGCCAGTTAGATATGTCGAACAACGTATGAGGGGCCTGAGCATATATCCGAATCTTGCTCTGTCTCGTGACCTCTGCGAGACGCAACCAGCTGTACCATACATACAAAGTGCCTCAGTAATCTGTGGCAGATACACCACGTGTCGTAAAAGATACCAAAAATTCCCGGGAATACACTCGCTTTGGTTCCTGAGATGTAGTTCGTCTGGTAACGGCACCCGAATTTACCTACCACTCGGGGGCCGAAACACTCCAAACTCCGCACTAATACTTAAGGCGCCTCGAATAATGGGCTTTGTATCCTGATGTGCCATAGATAGTTCATAAGTAGTCTACAGTACCGAACATCGAGTGTGGCTACTTCCTCGGGCCATGACCTTCTCCATTGCAGATATATGTCGTGCAACTCTGAGTGCATGGTAGTAGGATATGTACCATACGCAGTATGCACGTCTCCTTCCAGATAGTAGTGGGATATACAAAATACTGCAGTATGCTTGTCTTCGTACAGATAGTAGTGGGATATACATAATGATGTACTATGTATGTTTTCTTACTAATAGTAGTAGGATATGCATTATAATGCAGTATGTATGTCGTTATACAAATAGTAGTAGGATATGCATTATATTGTACTGTGAATGTCTTCGTACAAATAGTAGTAAGATATACAGTATGATGTAGTATGTATGTTTTCTTACTAATAGTAGTAGGGTATGCATTATACTGTAATATGAATGTCTTCTTACCCATAATAGTAGGACATACATTATAATGCAGTATGTATGTCTTTATACAAATAGTGGTAGGATATGCATTATACTGTAATATGAATGTCTTCTTACAAATAGTAGTAGGATATACATCATGATGGAGTATATATGTTCTCAAACTGATAGTAGTAGGATATGCATTATACTGTAATATGAATGTCTTCTTACAAATAGTAGTAGGATATACATAATGATGTACTATGTATGTTTTCTTACTAATAGTAGTAGGATATGCATTATACTGTAGTATGTATGTTTTCTTACTAATAGTAGTGGGGTATGCATTATACTGTAGATGTATGTCTTCTTACCCATAATAGTAGGACATACATTATAATGCAGTATGTATGTCTTTATACAAATAGTAGTAGGATATACATCATGATGGGAGTATGTATGTTTTCTTACTGATAGTAGTAGGATATGCATTATAATGCAGTATGTATGTCTTTATACAAATAGTGGTAGGATATGCATTATACTGTAATATGAATGTCTTCTTACAAATAGTAGTAGGATATACATCATGATGGAGTATGTATGTTTTCAAACTGATAGTAGTAGGATATGCATTATACTGTAATATGAATGTCTTCTTACAAATAGTAGTAGGATATACATAATGATGTACTATGTATGTTTTCTTACTAATAGTAGTAGGATATGCATTATACTGTAGTATGTATGTATGTTTTCTTACTAATAGTAGTGGGGTATGCATTATACTGTAGATGTATGTCTTCTTACCCATAATAGTAGGACATACATTATAATGCAGTATGTATGTCTTTATACAAATAGTGGTAGGATATGCACTATACTGTAATATGAATGTCTTCTTACAAATAGTAGTAGGATATAAATCATGATGGGAGTATGTATGTTTTCTTACTGATAGTAGTAGGATATGCATTATACTGTAATATGAATGTCTTCTTACAAATAGTAGTAGGATATACATTATGATGTATTATGTATGTTTTCTTACTAATAGTAGTAGGATATGCATTATACTGTAGTATGTATGCCTTCTTACTAATAGTAGTGGGATATGCATTATACTGTAGATGTATGTCTTTATACAAATAGTAGTGGGGTATATATTGTACTGTAGTATGTATGTCTTCTTACAAATATTAGTAGGATATAAATTATACTGTAGTATGTATATCTTCTTATAAATTATCGTAGTACATTTCAATCTTCTCTAAAAGAATATCCTTCTTGCCGCTTTGAGACTGTCCAATTGATTTGAGAAACGATTTCAGATCGGTGTTGTTGACTGATTTCAGCTTCCCACTGGCATGTAGTCTGATAGGCCGTGTCATAAGAAAGGTAAACGAATAGTGGTTGAGCTAAGATCGTAGATAAAATATATGCCTAAGTACACGAGGAATTATGCACAGATATAACAAACACTACATACAATAAGAACAGTCAAAGGATAGTGGTTGAGTTAAGATGGTAAATGAGTTATATGCCTCAGTACACGAGGAATTATGCACAGATATAACAAACACTGCATACAATAAGAACGGCAAAAGAATAGTCGTTGAGTTAAGGTGACATATAAGTTATATGCCTAAGTACACGAGGAATTATGCGCAGATATAACATGCATTACATACATGTGTACGTATCAACGAATGGATACATGCATGTGTATGTATAGACGCAGAATACATGCATATGTGTGCCATTCAGTTTCTTGTCGTCTCGTGTGCCCATCACAAGGAACCCCTCAGATATACGCGCCATTCTGTAGACGACTGACATCCAGCGATACAAATAGTACACGCAGAAAACCAGTCAGAGAGACACAATCAGCACACACACATACATACATACACACATATACACACACACACACATACACACATACATACATACATACATACACATATACATACACACACACATACATACAATATATACATTCAGCACACTTCGGAATACTCACCGCTTGATCCTAGCTCCCAGGTCCTCGTCCGGATCAATCACTTCTTTGGGCGCAGGTCTCTTCTTGGATATAATAAAGGCGCTACGGGGATCATAGTCCTCGGCGTATACATTGAGTTTTAACTTTCGCAGCGATTCACCAGCCAATTCTCTGAGATATCAGGAAGATATGAAAATTGAGATGAGCGGATACGTATGCCCGTGCGAAAACACGTACAGCCGGAATATCCAAAAATGTGACCATGAATTTGTCTGACAATTGTCTCCAGCATCTTACACACAGCTAAATGTATGGAAGAAAATACGTATGTAACCTCTGGTAAGCCTATACATGTACGTACACACACAGGCTATACCGTAAATGAAAAATTAATACGCATATATATATATACATATACATATATATGTATGTATATATATATATATATATATATATATATATATATATATATATATATATATACATATTTCTATATATTTATATATATATAACGTATATATATATATATATTCCCATATATAAATATATATATATATATATATATATGTATATATATATATATATATATATATATATATATATATGTATATATAATACAATATATATATATATATATATATATATATATATATATATATATATATATATATATATGTATGTATATAAACAATATATATATATATATATATATATATATATATATATATATATATATATATATATATATATATATATATATAATGTGTGTGTGTGTATATAAATATATATATATGTATAACCGTAGTGCGACCACTTACTCTATGGCCTCATCGTCCGGGATAGTTTGATCGTCTTCCTCGGGGTCGAAGTCCACTGTATCTTTGTCCATAGCTATGGCTTGTAAGCTCATCATAAAGTATCGCAGAGATGGATTGTACGGCAACTCACTCGTCTGTTGATACGACAAATAAGGATAAAACAGTGTCAGTATGTAGCTACTAGTATTGCAATGCAGCGGTTGTTGGACCATCACCACGTAGCTTAGCTTATAAGCTTATCATATTGTATCGGAGGACGGGGATGTATTGCCACATATTCGATAAATTACAATACCACCACGAATAATATTTTTACCAATTTGTAAATACAATAAGCCTGTCTATGCTAATTGACTGTGGGGATTAGCTAAGGCCTGTACTCTCGTCTTTCAGAGTTGCAGAGGAAAAATCATTGTATGGCGACTCACTAGTTTTTAAAACATCAATGCAAGCAGAAGATAGACTCTGCTAATCTGTAAAAAAACGGTGCCATTGCTAGCGCAATTAATTGTATTGTACTCGATTGCTACACCTTGTAGGTTCGTTGTACACTACCGACAGAGTGGTTGTACCACACACAACACAACACAACATACACCAACTCTGTTGTCTAGTCTCCTCATCCCCCGCAATACATATAACAGACACACCTCACAAGGGGAGACACACACTCGCCTCATTACACAGACAACCGCGTGTGCACCCAATAGGCACACATACTTTAAAGTCCATGCTCAGATTCTGCACCACTCTCTTGGCCAGGTTGATTTGAGCGGAAGTGGGCTGGGCTGTCTCGAGATCTTCTTGATCTTGTATGGGTAGATAAAATATACATACGTATAGATACGGGTATGTTAAAATACACAATATGTATAAACACGGGGGGTATGGATATGAATGCATGCATAAATCTGTATACGAGTATATAAATATACATATGTACAAACACGAGTAAGTTTGAATATGAAAGTATACATATGTTGATATACGCGTAGATAATATACATCTGAGGAGATCTGCCCCATCAGAAATGAGATAAAAATCGAAATACAAAGCAATGGAATATGGGTGGTGTGAGAAAAGGGAAGAATAAGGGAACAAGGAATATGTATAAACACGGGTGAGTTTGAATATGAATGTATAAACACGAGCAATTTAAAATATTCATATGTATACACACAGGTAAGTTAAAATATACATTTGTATATAAACACGGGTGAGTTTGAATATGAAAGTATACATATATTAATATACGCCTTTAAAAAATACACATATGTACAAACACGGGTGGGTTTGGATATGAATGTATACGTATATTTATATATGCGGTGGATGTGATGTTCATAAGGGAGCAAGAACAAGATCCCATAGTTCAACCCCGCACCACCTTTTTTTTGCCAAAGCAGTTAGAGCTACCAGACTCGCGCAAATTTACGGAAGCACTACGTATTCATAAAGAAACTATACGAAAATGTTTACGTATTCATAAAGGAACTTTACGAATATATATATATATATATATATATATATATATATTTCTAAAAGAACTGTACGGAAATATTTAGGTAATTATAAAGGAACTTCGCGGAAATGTTTATGTATTTATAAAGAAACTTTACGGAAATATTGATGTATTTACAAAGGCTTTAAAGTAGACTGGCCGGGCTATGTTGAGGTCTGCACACGAACCAATTCGAGAGAATCATTTCCCGAATGAAATTGTTCTTCGATAGATACATGTAGGTAAAAGTATACATGCAAGTAAATATATAAACCGTCTGTAGTCATCACTGAGGTGGTAAGCGAAACTCGCCCTTACACGTAAGCATGCAGATTATACCCCTTGAGTGTATGACGACAAATTACAGCCATCAACTATATACAAAATTACTTAAGTCATCAACTATATACAAGATTATTTAAGTCATCAACTATATACAATATTATATAAGTCATCAACTATATACACGATTAGGGGGTCCGGTGTATGCACAGCAGCAAAGGCACGATATCCCTTTTTTTTTGGCGATTAAATATAATATGTGAATATATGCAGGGTGCTGGGGTTTATGCAAGTGAATAAGGAATTCACTATTGATCTGCGATGGTATCGCATTTCATAACCACACAGTCTTCATACAAGGTGTTTAGCCAGTGGCAGAAGGCACTTAACACATACACTTTCAGATGCAGAAAGTCTCAACGTGTGTGATACAGTCTTTGCAGCATACTTAATTCTGTGGGTGTATGCATATTCCCACATATCTATACAGATATAACAACGAAACTTCGGGAAATTTCTTACGCACACCTATGCCACTGTTGTGATTGAGCTTCCGAATGTCGTCCTTATATGGCAGGTAGTTGAAGCTGAACCCCGGCGGCAGTATTTGTTCGTTAGAATCGGGATCACGCACTTCGCACTGTGGCACCAGAGCAACCAAGCGAGTCTTGCCTGCAACGAATAGGACACTCATTAGCATATATATATATAGTACACATGCCAGTATGTCCACGGTAGCGTCAGGTCCACAGATGTGTGGCAAGTGCTTTACTTACCCTTGTGTGCTAGTATAAAGGTACTTTGATTGGATTCAGTATGATAACAACCGGCAATATAGTTTCAAGTCACTTCTTGATTGTTGCATCACTTTCGGACTGTACTGTGAAAGATTACGATATCAGCCGCGGCTAAGGCCTGCTTACATATGTACACAGAGATGCAACCATATACAATTAAAGATGCAACCGTATACATACCGAATCACACGATCAAGTGGTCCCATACATACATATATCTCTGGAGACAAAAAATGCATCCCCGGGATACATGTATGTACAGCTACAAACAACGATGGATCCATTCAGAAGAGTTGTGTGAAGTTGTCAATGAGTAACCTGAGAAGTTGCTTGCAGGCAAGTACAGGCACCAGTGAATAATGTTAATAAATGTTTCGATTGTATGGCAACATACTTGTGTGTCAAATAAAACTGTTGGAAGTGTCAGTCTCAATACATATAAATTCCGTATTCGAAAATATTTCTCGAATATATATATATATATATATATATATATATATATGTGTGTGTGTATATCTATATATATATATACATATATAAATATATCTACACTTTTTTATATATATATATATATATATATATATATATATATATATATATATATATATATATATATATATATATATATATATATATATATATATATATATATATATATGCATATATATATATATGGATATGGATTATGTATATGTATATGTATAGGTATGTATATATACATGTAAACGTATGTATGTATATGTATATGAATATATATATGGATACGTTTACGTATATGTACATGTATATGTATATGTATATATATATATATATATGTATATATATTTGGATACGTTTACGTATATTTATATGTATATGTATATGTACATGTATATGTATATGTACATGTATATGTATATGTACCGGATCTCGAAGTGAAGCGGCAGATGGCCGCCACTCCTTTCTTGTCGCATCGCTCTAGCAGTGTGGTGAACAGGGCTGTACTGCCCACTATGGATGACTCATCTGGGTACAGAAAGTCTGCCGCCTGGAAGGTGTGATGTGGTTTGACCCTGTTGCCATATGTGTATGCGGCAGAGGGTGATAGTAACAGATACATTAGTATTCGTATTATGAACGATATAAATTTACATGATAAATGAATGCAGGGGTAGATTTCGAGGTACAGATGTTCGTCCGTCAGAAAGATGTGATGTGGCTTGACCCTGTTGACATTGCATCAACGGCAGACGATGAGAATAAGGAAAGCTTTAGTACACTTGCCACGGCCAGAGACGTATATTACAAAGCCATATATATATATATATATATATATGCGACATGATGAGAACCATGGATGCTTGAGTCTATATCTTATCATGAAGATATTTGTTTGTGTGATAAATGGATGCAGAGATATATTCCCGATATAGCAGGTACGCAGCAAGGTAGCTGTGCCGTGGTTGGACCCTACAGCCATATTTATATGCGGCAGATTGTACGAATACAGAATACTTCAGTATGCCTATACGTATCATAAAGGTGCAAGGATACATCATAAACTATTGCAGGGCTAGATATCAGGTATAGGAAGTCCGCAGCAAGTTGGGTATGCTGTGGTTAGACCTAAAAGCGTATGCACATGCGGCGGAAAGTACGGATAAGGAAGGCTTTGTTATACTTGTCAAGACCTGACGCCACATGTATGCGGCCAAGATACAAGAAGAACGGGCATTTTAATCATTTGTCGTGAAGGTATATTTATAAAGTTCAATATAAATCAATGCAACTTTTGATATATAGGTTTACCCAGTCCGCCGACTAATAGGTATGCTATGGTTCAACTTTGTTGCCAATTGTATATGCGGCAAAAAATACGAATACCTCCCAATTAGGATTGTACATGACGATACTTGCCTCAAGCGGTACTGAGGCTGTCGTATGACAACACAACCCGTGACATCAATCTTTCCCAGGTAGGCATATATAAAACCACATCAACGTATATGCAGTACCCATGTCACCTCACACGTACAAAGTACACTACACGCTCGTTACTACGAAAATACTACGTCAAAACCAGACACGCAATGCGATGGATATATACTGACCTGCCAATAGGCTTGAAGCCTAAGAGCTGAATACCAGACGGCAGCATCTGCTTTGTTTTCTTCACCATATCATCACTCACCACGATCCTCTCGCTCCCTAACTCGGCATAGTGCTGTGTGTCATGCTGCAGGGCGAACGAAGACACAGGTTACTAGGCTTCAGTATGAACAGCATCACGCGATGTACCATGAAGAGAACAGCTTGCACCATGGTGGCTCAAAGATACCATCGGTGCGTAGGGTTCGGAACAAGACATTTGCAGTTTACATGGGTGAAGATATCTCATGAGAAGGTATTTGCGACGAATATTATATACATTGGCCTGACGCAAAATACCTTTGTGAGCACTGTGCCGGTATTAACATCCAGGTTCTTGGTTGTGGACGAGACCTTTTTCTGCTCGTCTGTGAACTTGGTTCCTACTGGTTTTTTAGCCTGCATCAACCGCTTGAAGCACTGCACACCCAGCTCAGCCTGTGTTAAAGATATTATCAGAAATAAAGCGGGAATAAAAGTAAGCGCGTGTACAAGACACTAACGTTAAAGATATGTAGAGATATATATGGATGTATATCAGAAATAAAGCGGGAGTAAAAGTAAGCATGTACACAAAATACTACAAGATATGTGGAGATATATCATGGATGTATATCAGAAATAAAGTGGGAATAAAAGTAAGCATGCACACAAAATAAATACTACAAGATATGTAGAGATGTATCATGGGTGTAGATTTGCATGGAGCAATGTATATCTAGTTCTGTCTGTGCAACAGATGGACGTCAGAAAAGAGAAGTGTGTTAGAAAAGAAAAAAATTGAAAATCAATTCAAATATCAATGCTAGACACAACCGCCCAAGGTGTAACTAGCTCTGTCTGAGCACGAGATGAGTGTGAGCGGTCAGCCATGTTTAAGCAATCGTGGCTGTCAAGGCAAACACTACCCAAAGAAAGCCGCTCAAAGCATACATACATAGCACTGCCTGTGCAAGCGATGAGTGCAGATGGTTCGTACTGTATAAGAAATCTTGGCTATATATTGAAACATCAATTAAGTAGTGACAGGTGCTCAGTATCTTGTACCGACGTTTAGAACCCCACAGTCGCTGCAACTATAACTCGCCCAGCAGCCTGTGCACGATGGGTGTCACATGTGAAACGTTGTAGAATGAATTGGGGCCGTCAATGTAAATACCGGCGTAGGAAAAGAGCACAAAGTCGACGCAGCACTGTCTGGGCCAGCCATCACAAGTTTTTAGGGTTTTAAAGTTTTTTTGGGGGGGTTTAGGCTTTTACGCTTTTTAGGGTTTATGGTGAAAATGATGGGTGAGTTTTATCATGGCTTCGAAATCTTACATGAATTGATACAGCCGAGCCTCGCTCACCATGTCTCTGCAACAGATGAGTAGTCAATAGGTACTGCGTACGCAATCCATGCTGATAGATATATCACGACTAACGAATTTCTACCCTACATCATCCTTGCGAAAAGGGAGTAGTCGAGAGTAAACTCCTGTATAAGCTTAAATGAAAGCCAATATATACCAAGCCTATACAGTATGATACGTATCATATGCATCCTATATATATATATATAATATATAAATACACATATACATATATATATATGGATATATATATATATATATATATATATATATATATATATATATATATATATATATATATATATATATATATGCATATATATGTATATTGTGTGTATATATATATATATATATATATATATATATATATATATATATATATATTATTATATATATATATATATATATATATATATATATATATGTATATATATATATATATGCTATATGTACGTGTATATATGCATGCACATGCACGCATATATATATATATATATATATATATATATATATATATATATATATGATATGATGATGATGTGTGTGCGTGTGATGTGTGTGTGTGTGTGTGTGTATATATATATATATATATACGATACGTATCATATACATATATATATATACATATTATATATATATATATATATATATATATATATATATATATATGCGTGTGTGTGTGTGTGTAAAGTCTCACCTTTCCTGCGATGTTCCACTTCGACCGCCACAGCACTCGGTTGGGATTTTTTTGTCGTTTGTTATTCATTTTCATTGCGTGTACCGATGTCACCGGGGCCGCCAGTTCGCCGATCGGCACAGATGGAAATAAAACGTTCTAAAATAGCAAAAACCGAGAAGCATAATTTGAGAACCACAAAAGAACCGAAAGCGTTCTATGAATAGCACAAAAAAAGATTTAAAAAAATCGTAGCATTCGAGCGACAAATTACAGCGTAACGGTCTATATTCCGCGCCTATTTATGCAGCTATGCGTGACTTGGATTATCCGTATAGATCCTCATGTATAACAAGACTCGCTCAGTAAATCGACCCTCGCTATAGATGTACACACTATCCTGTGACCACTGTGAATGAATTGTGCCGACTATCCAAGTACAACCCTTCTGTGCCGCGGCATATAATCGGCTACTTATATGTATATATGATCTTGCACATGTATACCATTACCAACAGTATGGTACGCAATACATCTTGAGTGCATGCATCCCCATGTCCACAGCATATCACTTACTCTATAAATCTTGGGTAAAAGAATATCAATGTACAGAGCTATAACGTAACCTGGGTGAAGAAATAATGTAAATCAATATACACAAAACAAAATATCACTTACTCTGTGATACTTGGGACAATGGAATATATATTAATGTGCTTTATATATGACAAACTTTGTAATACTTGTAAAAATAGAATATGTATCAATGTACATTATATACAAATCACTCTGCAATACTTGAAATAGTCAAATATATATTAATGTATACTATATACAAGTTACTCTGTAATATAATTGAACATATAACAATGTACATTATATACAACTTACTCTGTAATATAATCGAATATATATCAATGTACATTATGTACAACTTACTCCGTAATACTTGGAATAATCGAATATACATCATGTACATTATATACAACTTGTCTGTAATATAATGAATATGTATCCATGTACACTATATACAACTTACTCTGTAATATTTGGAATAATCGAATATATATCCTGTACATTTTATACAACTTATCTGTAAAATAATCGAATATATATCAAAGTACACTATATACAACCTACTCTGTAATACTACGAATGATCGAATATATCATTTACACTATATACAACTTACACTGTAATATAATCGAATACATATCATGTACATTATATACAACTTACTCTGTAATATTTGGAATAATCGAACGTGTGACCCTCACGTGTGTGGTCGTTGAAGGCGACCAATTTCAGTTCAATATGTTTATCAACCATCTCCCCTGCCTTCTGGGCCGCCCTACGCATCTCAGCTTGATTGCCTAGGCCATATATACGAATGTCACGCAATGTGTGTATGCGATTGGAAGCACATGATTCAAACTACTGATAAAAATACTCATGTGTACATGTATGAATACTTGAATAGTGAACGATCAGGAGATATCAGTCTGTTAATCAATCATCTCTCTACCATCTGGACCGCCTGACACATCTCAGCTTAAGAACGTAGGCAATACATACAAGCGACTAGCCAAAAGTATGTACAAATACATACAAATACTATACATATACGTATATATATATATATATATATATATATATATATATATAGTCTTTGCAGGCGTTTTATGCATGGACTCGTCTGAATACACTTGAATATTGAATCACCACCTGACATGCTACACAAAAGACACAACTTAGGTTTACTTATCCACATCAGTCAGATCCGGAGGCACCCGAATACATCATAGAAAAAACAGAAAGAGTGTATCTGAAGCAAGTCGTATTCAACGCATAGGTGAAGGAAAACTAGTGCACGAATACATATCCTAAAAACCCCATCCGGAACATAAAACGGGGTTTCAACCGTTAGTTTGAAGCATACCGCATATGTGGCATAGGGTGAATGTGTATATCACTGGCAACTGGAAATAAGAACTCAACCAAACACATCAATATACAAATAGAGTAACTGATCGCCTGAGACATCTAATATAGCATTTTATACCAAAACTTTACTACATGTCGATTCGACTAGCATGTGAATATATACGTAGATATACTACGCAAATCGAGTCTCTGGTTCACAACAACTAACACACCTCCATCGAATGTACCTGATTAATATCAAATTCAGCCCAATTCAATACCTGATTGTTTGCCAAATCTCGTAAAGCGTCCCTAATTACCACCAATACACACTCAAAACAGTATACCTGATTGCGGATCGTCGTTGCACGTGTAGAAGATGACCTTCTTCCTCCCCAGTTTCGCAGTGGTACAACTATCAAAGATGTCCCTGGCAACAAACAGTACATTACTGATGTCTACCATGTTATCCGCCGAACCGTACCTGTACACGATTACAAGCACGTGTCAACAGTTATCACATTCAATACAAAAACAGAAGGTACACATCAAGCGCATATCCACGAAATACATAGCTATGACACTACCTAGGATGTGAATTGATATGCACCAGAGTACGGAAGTTTCATGAATGTACGTATACTAAAAGTATCTCGTTAAGGGTATGGCAATGTTTATCATCCTATTAGCACTAAGTAGAACCAAATTAACAAACATACGCGGACACAATAAGATGTTTATGTTCATGATCGTGTAATGTGTATCTCAGGCGACAGGCAGCATACTGCTTGAGTGTAACTTGATTTTTGAAGAGCCATGCCTGCACACAACAGTATATAACAAATAGACTACTACTAGACAACTTCCTCCGTACTAAACTGTACATCCATAGATAGAACTGCTGATGGAACCTTGGACCGCCATCTTCTGACTCTAGGTCTCTGAGCACTACTACACTCGCTAAATCAATCATTCATCGTATGCTAATAGCCTTATAGCTGATACTTTATAACTGAAATGACAGACCAATATAAATATATTATATATATATATATGTGTGTGTGTGTGTGTATATATATATATATATGTATTATACATATTTATATAGGTAGAACTTACTGCTGCTGGAACTTGGGACCTTCGTCTCGCAATGACAGGTCTCTGAGCGTCTCTACGCTTGCCAAGTCAGACGCGCCGGGTGTGCTCAGATTCATAGCTACGTAGATGTGGTCAAAACTCATACTGTTAGAGTTTTCTCGCACGTTGTACAGGATAATGCCTGTGAGATCGCTTGGCGATAGTATGATGTTTTCTGATAACCCGCTGCGCAAACCCTCCATCACCATGTAGAACGGAGACGAATCCTGTGATACACGCGTGGAGGAATGTTGGGTTAGCAGGTAACATGCCTATGTGTATAGAAAAGGTCGCACATGTGCACACACACTGTATAGATATGACCTATGAGGTTACCCGGAGCTAATAGGGTGTAATCCGATAAAGCACCACGAAGGCCCTCCAATTTCATGTAGAATAAAGACGAATCATGATCATGTGTAACAGGCTTAAGGTGTGGGGGGGGAAGCTATGCCTGGCTAGCAGATAACATGCACACAACTATATTGACAATATGAAAGTTTGTGCACAGTAGGCTGCGCAATGCCTGTGTGGCGACCCAAGACGCAATGGTACCAACACGTACAAACCCGCATTATAAACATGAGAGTACCATATAAACTACTAATTGTCCGAACCGTGTAAACCGGGCACACGGTTCATGAGAAGCAAGCCTAAGATTGCCTCATGTTTATGCCATATGATTACGAATAGCATGGAACGAATTCTGATAAAATCATAAGAAGCAAGCCTAAGATTGCCTCATGTTTATGACATAATTATCAATAGTAGCGAACGAATCCTGATAAAACAGGCGAAGATAAGTGATTGGTTCATCAGATGCGATTCTGCCGACCGCGCTTCAAATTTACATTCCCGTCGCACACGCAATAATGCCCGAGCAGTCGCTTCATGAGTGTGTACGTGTATACAATTAAATGAAAACGCATCTACATATACACGCATACACAGCCTACCTCTGTCTGTTCCTCACGCGTATAATTAGAACAGTCGGCGGGTGCGTGTTCTGTGCGAATGAGATTAATACGCGTCCCAGTGTGTGCGCATATATGCATATACATGCCAAACAAGCTTCCATTCCGATGTGTATTATATACATCTGCGGGTGTACATATTTATAACTATACATACGTTCATATACACATATATACATACGTTCATATACACACATATACATATTCATATACACACATATACATGCGTTCATATACACACATATACATACGTTCATATACACACATATACAAACGTTCATATACACACATATAAATACATCCATATACACACAAATACATACGTTTATATAAATACATATACATACGTTCATATACACACATATCCATAAGTTCCATAACCTCACCTCTGTCTGTTCCTCCCGTGCATGACTAGGGCGATCGGCAGGTGCGTGTACTGTACGAGGGAGCTTCTTGAACATGTTGCTGCTCGCATCCACTGCGTAGATGGTGTGTGACTTGAGGTTGCGGAATTTAGACTGCATAGGGATGGTACGGTGTGACAGAGTAATAGAGCGTCACGTGTGAGTACGAGAGTGGGCCACGAACATTTGAGTTGAAAGGTATGGAACGGACCATGTATCACGGCATACAGGGTGTGTAACTGGAGACTTAGAGTGTATAGAGATGGGAAGGGTACTAACGTGAGGTGTGCGTAGGAATAAACACATATACTGCGAGTGGATTAACATTAAACTGAGCATCACTCACAGCCATATATGGCGTGCGATATGGATTATCAGTAGGTATACTGCAGCAGAGAGGAGGTACATGGCGTCCCCACAGCCGCAGGAAAGAAGCCACCTTCCTTCTAATGAAGAAACGACTGGCAGGTGATTGAGTACAATGCACAGACGGGTATTGGGTACTTCAACAAACACGATAACACGAGCAATAGATACTCGTAGATTATATACTAGTACATTGGATACTAGTAGATTAGATACTAGTAGATTAGATACTAGTAGACTAGATACTAGTAGATTAGATACTAGTAGATTAGATATTAGTAGATTAGATACTAGTAGCTTAGATACTAGTAGAATGAATACTATTAGAATATACACGTCCAAAACACGCGCATGTACACATACACAGGTTGATTTAGAGCGGTAAATGAAGCAATTATCTGGGCGAACGTAATCAAAGATTAAATTAACTAAGTATGACCTTGGCCTATAAGACATTCACGTGTGCTGATATTCGAGAGGCGCACTATGAGGTTCAATCATGAAGCACATGACCGGCAGAATAAACGAACAGACATGTTTACCTTACATAGAAGTGCACAATGAGGGTCGACCCCTACAAACTGGAGCCGGCTATTGAACCCCAAAGCGTAAAACGTATATGTGCAATGATAGCAAAGGCTTCTCCATGACAAAAGTCGCCGTTCACTACATACACAAACAGCAGAACTGTGGTATTCTAGAATCTGATGAATGCCAGTACAGACAAGTTATATATGCTGCAAGCCTGTACACTTGCATTAGTCCATTGTGAGTGTCATGACATGTGCACCTCTATGATGACATGAGCCTGTCTATTGACATCCGGTCTCAGGTGTGATGACAGTAGATGTACTAATAGTTCAGATGGGGACAAGATCTGTACTACCAAGCCTCAGTATACTATTCGCAAAGTGATATGTGTTGTGGTACATTCGATCGTGGATGGTCGAGACTGTGTTGTGTTTGCTAGTATTGTCAGTCATAATCCAGATTACCCTGGCTTTTATGCGGATTTCCTAATCTGTATAATTGTTCATATATATATATATATATATATATATATATATATATATATATCGATACATGTACACGTATAGTAGAAATCAATATATCTACGTATCAGTGATCATATGTATTACTACGCCGGCACACACAGTGCCTCTAAAATATATCTACTTATCAGCTTTGATAATGTTCATGGTGCCTCTAAATGTATCTACATGTCAGTTTTGATATTGTCTACATGCTTCATAGTATATGTGTGTATACACACACTGCGACACATTCCAATATATCACAAGACACCCACAAAATCCACTTGTCGGATCTCTGATATCTACTTGTGTTATACTCACAATACACCCACATGTGGCACATCTTCGTGCATACATATATATATATATATATATATATATATATATATATATATATATATGTGTGTGTATCTACTTATCAGATCTTATACTATCTGCATGTATCGTACAAAATACCATTTACTACATAATTCACATACCTCTGAGTAATTGTCCCCCTCGTCCGAATCTTCGTCGCTGCCGCCATTCCAGTCATCTTCTCCCAGATTCCAAGACATCTTAAATTGAACTCTTACACAAGAGTTATATGCTTCAAGAAAACAAAGGACTTATCTCTATGTGCACGAGGTTACTTTCGTACGTGTCTATATAAGCTATATCACAGAATTGCTTTCGTATTAGATTTTATTTGTAGACAAAATTGTTTTCATATTTCGCACTTGTCTTTCTGTACGTAAACGATTGCTTCTGTGCGTGTTCTACAGGTTAACTATAACGACCTTCTCAGCAGCCAAGTGCTTACAAATGATGCGTATTTCGTGTATGTCTCGGCTCATATGGACATCGTCTCTAGAGCATTAAGTTTGTTATACATATGTAATAAATAATGAAGAGTAAAAAAGTATTCCTAAAATGACATGACTTCCGCGCGCCAAAATTCATTATCCTGTTTAGGAACAAAGCTATTTTTCAAAAATTGCATATCATCAATTTTCAGAAGGGTACTTATCTATAACATCAATAAATATATCACTTTCTTGATCTCTAATATCATAGAGCCTACTACACGAACCAAATAAGTAGGCTATGTCTATATATTATATTATTTAACATATATTTGTCTAATCGACATACATATATATCATAGGTATGTCATACAACACACCCTAATCACCTCGTTGAGGTATTTCTATATATTGAGCGGCTGCGCATCGCCCTTATTTTCCGCCCAGGTAGAAGAAACAGCTTAAACTATCAGTCGTCAAGGGTATGACTAAAACCCCAAAGGACATCCATACACCCTTTCACTATTCCATAATCAGTGCATCGCTGTGTTTCTTGAATGTCTAATTTTCTCATTAGTTCAAGTCGATTCGTACCATCGTAGTATCTGTATATGTTCGCTGTGAGCATGAGTATATGTTTCTGTTTGTTCTCCAAGTCCGGTTCTCGCCTCTTGTGCAGATAGGCTTGTTCCTTCCAATATCCAAAAAGTTAAAAAGTTATACAAGTCATTTCAACCAAAGCAACCCCTTGCATGTGCCTGGCAAAATTTGCCATACAAATATAACACTATGACTTAGACGTACCCAGATATGTGGTATTGTATCCTCTGTAAAACTACGTGCGCGTTTAGCTTGCAATAAAGACGCCTAGGATATAGACGCGAATGACGTCTATCTAATCTATTCGCGGGCAATTTGCTCGGCCTTCGAATAGAACTAGGCGCTATACGGCACTGCTGCCACCCGGAAAAGCTGCTCGTGTGGCGCAAAGGGATCTCTATTGAGTCTCATTGAGTTGGGCATGGCACATTTGGTATGAGTACTTTTGCCAGAGAAAGCAGCCCAGGCCAATGTGAAATTTTGTATTCGTTCAAGCGAGACCAAACATAGTATAATGAGCTCGCAATTGCAAGCCATGGATACAGTATGATATCGAAGTATGGTACATAGTACGTGACATGCATGCCAACCGGCCCCAGCTGTGGCGGAGTGAGTTAATAATATTTACAATCTGCCGCCTTGCCCTAAAATAAATCCATAGTTTTTTAGACATCGTGAAATAGGGTTACATAGCTCTCTTTATTTCCTTCAACTTCCCACATAAAGGGGTGGGAAGTTCCTGCGGCTGCACAAGCCCCACTACAGGTGGTGAGGGGCACCAGAGCCGTAAGATCTATTGTGAACTAGACAAGAGTTATCTGTGATGATATGAGCCGCATCTGGCCACGCAAAACGCCTCGTGTATGTGTAGGTATCGTACATACACGAGCACCTATAGTCAGGCATATATGTTATATGGGCGTTGACAATAGTTGACCCACCTCTAGCTATAGAGTATTTTAGTGTACGTCCAGCGTACTACTATTGCAGCTTCTAATATTTCAGCTCCTGCGTCGCCGACAAGTGTACCTCCAGCTATATTGCAGCTTCTACTATTGCAGCTTCTACTATTGCAGCTTCTGCGTTGCCGACAGACTAAGAGATGAGTCTTTACACTGTCGTGTAAAGCAACCCCATATGTAATGTATAAAGCATGGTACACCTAAAAGCATGGTACACCGTTCCACCGCTACGCATCTCGCAGTACGAATCAGTAGAGCTATCCATATATACCACGCTATATATACCGTCCACCGTCACCTTCCTTTAAGAGGAATATAGTACCATACTGTCTGGTTGGTTCGGATGCATCTGCACCTAATCACCACAACCATCACCACCTTGACTTCGATACCGCAACTATTTTCGTAGAAAGTTATGTGCTTAATATCGGATTGCGAACCACGGTAACCAGCCCAGACTCGGCTGTATACTAGTAGAGTGATACTCGCAATCAAGTTAGAGTGCACAGTACCTGTGACCTTCCAAACCCACATAACTATATACATTTAACCTTCTTAAAGTCATTATCCATATAGCAACGGCCCCTTCTGATCTACACACCCATCTACACGTACACTCCACCGTCCTAGCGCTACTGCCTTGTGCTTCATCGGTTCCAGTTATCACGTCTTTTTCGGTGTTCCTGTTCCCATTACGTACTTCACCACCATGGCCGGATTGAACAAGACCTTGCCTCTACCCTTCTCAGCCATACACTGGTGCATTGACGAGTGCTCACACTCCCTGGTCTGCGTGTCATACTGGCACCCCTTCATACTGGCGAACCGGTACACCGCTAAACCCCCAAAGCAGCTGTCCACGTAGTACGGCCAGTCCGTGACCAAATGGGTGACATACTGATGCGCGCGGAAATTCGAGTTCTGAAACACGGAATCCCTGAACGCTAAGCTGTCGTAGTGTCTGCCGGGTACAATATGGTACTTACTCGCGAAGTTCAACGCAGCTTTCTCACGCGCCTGTACACCCTGTCTGTACCAGTGCGCTATAGCTGCTTCGAAGCACTCATTGGTGCGTTCTGGAGTGGACCCTTCGAGGATATCCCTGGGCGCGTGTATATGTTGCATAAGCTTCTTGGCCATCGTAGCACCCGCATCAAACACACCGTCCTTATCTTGAACCGCCATGGTGTCGTTTTCGTCGCATGTTTCATACGTAAACCCAATCGCAGCTGCTTTGGCACTCTCCGTAATCTCGGGATCCACACCCGACTTGTTATCAGGGCCACCCTTTGCCTGGTCTTCTTTACTACGTACCCGGTTCTGCACGATGACCTGGACAGCTTTGTCTTGTTTGGCCTTCAGTTGCGCCCCTATGAACGCGATCAATCCGGGAACACCCTCGCCTTGTAACTCCCCGCCCATATCTACATCGTGGCACCCGCCGTAGCCCTCATTGGTCTCTTTGGTTACCTTGGTGTACACGTAGTGCTTGGTATGCTTCACCACCAACTCGTACGCGTGTCGGGCATACTCGTACGTGCCATTCGCAACCAAGCCAGCAAACTCGGCGTATCTGTGCGGGGGCTCGCGCATTCCGCGTGTAGCCTTGATCATCGCATCCAGTCCCTTATGCTTCTGTACGAGCTCCTTAACACTTGGTTTCCCGGGAGGGCTATACTCCCAAGCCAGGGCCGGGAAGTTGAGCTGCCCGTTAGCACACACCACATCCCATTCCAGAGGCTGCCCAGCAAATGCCGCACCTTTGTCTTTAGGTAGGTAGGATTGGGATAGGGCAAATGATGTGGCCAACCCATCTAAACTCCACCCTTCTCTGTTATCCATATCTAACAGCGACACATAGTCAGCATCCGCATACAGCGGGTTGATAGCTAACTCGAGCATGTATATATTACGTATAAGCGCCATGCGTTTGAACCTGATGTGGTTCGTGCTCTTGCCGAAATCCTTGTCGAATTTGAACTCTGAGGATATGATCTGCACGCGCTCATTGACCTTACTCCAGTTTCTCAAGTGAGTTACTGTGTCGTCTGTGGAGTCATTCTCAATCACCAGCACCTTATAATCCTTGAACATCTCCCCTACTTGCTCTATGCGTCGCGTGATGTTGCCTTGAGCTAATAGATCACCCATGTTCTTAACAAGCCCAATGATAATCATACGCGATTCTGCCATGACTTGTTTACCACGCTGAATAGCTTGTGTCTGGTCCTCTTTGGGATTATACTCCACCATATTCGAGTCTATCACCCCAGCATTCCCCTGAATATGTGTGCTTTGCGATGTCACTTCATACTCGCCATTCTTGCCATCCAGCAGTACTTCCCCGATAGTATACCTATCATCGTTATTATCTGTCAGTTGTTGTTGATCCGTACCTGAGTCTAGTAGCGTGGACCTGGTGATTTGTATATCTTGTGTGTCATCGTTCGAGTGTCTTAAATACGACGCACACGCCACCAATATACATAGTGAAACTAACAGATAACTTACACCGCTACGTGGAATATTTCGCATCAAGGCAGAACGCTTACCCAGAAGCTGATCGAATTTTACCATCATCCTTTTCGTAATCACTATTGTTCAGTTATAAGTATATGTCACGTGAATAAACTCACATGTGGTGGGTGAAATTGGCACGTGTAGACTGAAGAGTCCTTGGAAAACTAGTTCTCACTGGCCGCTTTGTGCATGTACGTGGTTCTCCTCTAATTTTTACTACGTATTTAGGAGTGCACTCAAGTCGGTGTTATCTATGCTGGACAGGGTTTCTAAATACAACTCTATTCCTCCTACCTTGTCTATTGTCAGCGAGCTGCACAACTAACTATTTTATTGACTGTGTATAGCTACACTTCTAATACGCTTTCAGATATATGCAGGCTGTTTGTTCGATCTGAGAGCGCATCCGAGCATTCGTTGTCCTTTCACAGAGATCGAATATGAGCTTCACAGTACAGATAGTCCGAGAGTGTGTTCTCGTATCTCATATATGTAACTACATTGCACCATATTTACCTCCATCACACAAGAAG
Source organism: Sphaeroforma sirkka (assembly GCA_001586965.3). Lineage (NCBI taxonomy): Eukaryota > Ichthyosporea > Ichthyophonida > Sphaeroforma > Sphaeroforma sirkka. Next base: position 61,296 of record LUCW03000116.1, on the reverse strand, counting down.
AGACCGTCAGTCGTCATGTCACTAAAATTATCATATTTAATCGCTTGGTTCTGGTGCATTGATTTGCTATAATTTACTTCACCGAAATTTGTTTTGCACAAACGCTGCATGTCGCAAAAGTAGTAAACCCTAGAGACGAATTGCCTTGAGCAACAGAATTAACAACCGAAATACAGAATTTGAAACAATACTTTATTCAAAAATAGGGAAAGGTTTTTATAGTTTTATATTCCTACCAATTAAAAAAGCAAAACAGAATTTATCGGCAAATCATTGCTGGACCAATGCCATGACCACGCTAAATGTCCAAGGCGTAGTAATTGGATAATCTTCATCAGTAAGTAGTAATTGGATATTCTTCATCAGTAACATCAGCTTTTCTAAAAATAGAAAGTAATGGACTAATAGTGGCGAACTGGCAACGAGCCATCCCTCCCTCACAGTCACACTCTCACTGTGGCTCATATGCACCAGTCCAGCATGGGAAGTCGAGAATCAAGAACACGTGAGTTCGGAAATATATTTTTATATAATATAAATATAAACATGCGCTATATATATATGTTAAGCAAAGCACTGTATGCGAAAGCGCTGGGGTGATGCCGCCAATACGTGTCCAAATATAAATACTGGTTTAGATGGAACAACTTCATATTTCAGATCAGTGTACCTTTCAAATTAAACGTACATCATATGTACAATATATATATATATATATATATATATATATATATATATATATATATATATATATATATATATTTGACATTGTGTGTGTGTGTGTGTGTGTGTGTGTGTGTGTGTGTGTGTGTGTGCGTGTGTGTGTGTGTGTGTGCGTGCGCGTGTGTGTGTGCGTGTGTGTGTGTGCGTGTGTGTGTGTGTGTGTGTGTGTGCGCGTGTGTGTGTGTGCGTGTGTGTGTGTGTGTGTGTGTGTGATGATGTGTGTGTGTGTGTGTGTGTGTGTGTGTGTGATGTGTTACGTGTGTGTGTGTATTGATGTGTTGTGTGTGTGACATTGCGATCATTAGATGTGTGACATGTATATGCATATGTATATTGTGTGTATGCATGTACGCATGCACGCATAATGCATATGTATATGTATACGCATACAAATATGTATATATATGTGTATAATAACTATATGCATATAATGCATTGCCGCATGTAATATATGTAATGCATATGTGTGCAATATGTATGCATACGCATGACATATAATGCATATGTATACGTATGTATTGTATGCAATATATGTATGTATTATTATTATGTATGCAATGTATATTATGTGTATATGTATTAATATATATATATATATATATAACGTATATGCATATAATATGATGTATGCATAATATATGTATTATTAATAATATGTATAATGTAATATGTATGTGTATATGTATGTATATATATATATATATATATATATATATATATATATATATATATATATATATATATATATTAACATATATATTATATATATCACACATACATATATACATATATATATATATATATATATATATATATATATGTGTGTGTGTGTGTGTGTGTATGTATGTATATGTATATATATATATATATATTAATAATACATATTCATTACATACATATATATGCATATATATACATACAAAAGTAGAAGTTATTACTTAAGAGATGGTTAAAAAAGTAAGTTCTGTTAGGATGGTTCCATCTTTTTTCCAAAAAGTAAAAGTCATATCATAAGACATTAGTTAGCTGACGAGCTAGTTGGTTACTAGAAAGAGGATCTCTCTCGCAGGAGTGATGTCCCTACCGGCGACCACCTGTCCGTACAGTAGTTCATAAAATATAAAAAAATTTAGTGCTCTAGTGAGGAGGATAGAAATATAATCGAATCAAAAACTGAGTGAGGACTACAACATTGCCATCAGACTACCATCCTATCGCTTTTTCAAAGACTTAGATTTATCTCCACCTTTTTTTTTTTTTTTTCTCTCTATAGATTGCTCGTTTTTCGTAAAAAAAATAAACTCCCCTAATTTTAACCCCACCTTATCTTCATCTAGCTTTATTCCTCTATAAATTTGCCCATTGTATACAGAAATTTTATGATATACATACATACATACATACATACATACATACTTGCACACACGCATCGATATATATATATATATATATATATGTGTATTTTATATGTGTGTGTATGTATGCATTCATGTATGTATGTATGTATATATGTGTATGTGAATACATGTATCAATATACCTATATCTGTACGTAAGTACATATATATATATATATATATGTATACATGTTTGTGTGTCTACAAGTGTATATATGCCCGTAATCCTTGTAGGCTACTTCCGTAGTCTTTCATTCGGGGTTCCGTAGCCCACCCTGGCCCCTGGACTTTGAGGAGTACGGTAATAAAATAAACTCCACATAGAAGTGGTTGGACACCCATTAGTAGACAAGAATTAAGATATATATAGGTACCTGTATATATATATATATATGTATGTGTATATGTATATATATATATATATATATATATATATATATATATAAATATATATATATATATATATATATATATATATATATATATATATATATATATATATATATATATATATATATATATATATAATGTATGCATATGCACATTATATATGTGCAGATACAGATATATATATATATTTTGTATATGTGTATGTCTGTGTTTGGTGTCTGTATATATATATATTATGTGTGTGTGTAGGTATGTATTTATCTATCTCTTTATCTTATGTATATGTATATATATATATATATATATATATATATATATATATATATATATATATATATATATATATATATATATATATCGTCGTACTTCAAAATCAATCAGGTTGACAAATGAATACCGACCATAGTCTGTATATTGCCGTTTGCTGAGTGTATAATTAAATAGCTGTCATATCGGCCAAATACTATTAGCCCAAACACATTGTATGGTTTTTTTTCTTCTCTCGAATCGCTCGCGCATCGTAAGCGTAATGTGTTAAAATATTTCAATTGTGGTCGATGCTTCTTGTGCAAAATCGTTGCCACAGTTGCTTTTATGGGGAAAGCAGTCCCCAATATCAGACTTTCGTGACCTGTGTTGTCACTCGAGACGCACTTTAGTCAAAAAGCTTTCAATAAGAAGGGCGTCGACTGACGTTCTCCTTATCTCATACCGTATGTTGGGTGCAGTAAAGGTCAGTCCCAGCAAGTTTTTCAATTATAGATAGGGCCTTAAGCCCTGTATAATCATAGCGATTTCAGGTATAAAGCACATAGCCTGAGCTTAATTTTCTCTAATTATTCTATTTGCAGTTCGTTGGCGACGGCTCAGCAGTTACACGTAGATCCAAAATTTGCGGTCCTTCCGTATAATGCCTTTATTATACGTTTCCAAGTTCCAGTGTTTAATTGTGGCCCGTAAAGCCACTCTTAAGTTGGCGACGGCTCGGCAAAATTACAAAAAGATTCAGAATTTGCGATCCCTTCGTATATCGTTTTTATTTTACGTTTCCAGGTCCCAATATATGATCGTTGCCCCTTGAGTCACGCTTAAAATAGTACGTGGGTAATGGCCGAGCCAACTGATAAATATCGAAAATGTAAACAACATATTTGCGTTACTTTTAGTGGCCCATTATCGCCGGAATGATGATGCCAGGTATATTGACGACTCATGGTCTGACTTGCGCATAGTGTGTTGTAGCGGCGTATTTGTATTGACAATAGTATCCCGAGACTTTGCGAACGATGATTCTAGAAAAGCAGACGCCGATACCAACTGTGGTTTAGCAGCGTGGAGTGCCTTAGAATGCAACATACGGATGGAAGCTGACGATACTGACATTATTGATGATTGGATAATAAGTTTATTCATGTGTGATGAACAACCGAGAATGATCGAGTCAAATCGGTATCCTCTGGTATTTATAACCAATTTTCTGTGGGATAACACATTGCCACTCACACATAGACACATAAGCATTATATTTCTAAAAATGATATTCTTTCTTCGCATGTACGTCAGTTTCTTAATTCGCGCTTCTCTGAAGATATGAACCCCTTCTGTGGGCTGTGAACCGTGGTCCGTGAACCATAAACCGTGAACGCATGGCGACATAAACGATCATAGCTTCACCATTTATCAGATTATTTTGTCATCGTTTTTGTATTTATATTTGTTTTTAAAAACATAATGTGTGTAATCCAATCAACCCTTTTTATATAAAATTTTACATCACTCCATCACCGAGAAGTAAATAAAATATTTTGCATTCATTTTGATTTGTTGTTTTATTTTTTAAAACGATTCACGATATATTTTTGACTGAGTGCCCCCTGCTCAGTGCTCCAGTCGACATACCCCAGAATGTTTTTTTTTTAAACAAAACAGTGCTAAGTATGTACTGAATTACTGACTCTGGGGAGTGACAGACTCACAGTCACAGCCTGACAGTGACTGACCGACACTCCCCGACACTGTGACAGTGGAAACTCACATTCTCACACTGACAGTCGACAACTCGACACTCGATCTCGAGTAACTCGACACCGACAGGCTGGAACGACAGACTTCTTTTCACAGCATCTCATATTGATATCAAAAGTGACTATAGTACTAGTAAATAACATATCATACATGTCCTTTTTTTTTTTTAAATAGTGTAAACGTATATAGTTGTCTTTTTTTTTTTAAGCGTTTGTATGACGTACAAGTATGATAAGCGTCTGAACTCTGAACTGAGTCTCTGACATAATTGAATATAGTATATACATATGGTTTCAAAATTTCTCTACATAGTATGATACAAAAAGGGCTATATATATCAGGGACTCAGGAGATGGGTTTTGTTTGTTTTTAAAAAAATACTGCACCTCCAATAAGGCACTCGATTTTTTTGTTCTTAAAAAAACATACTAAATATCAAAAAAAAAAAAACAATAAGTTATGGACCGGAGTACTGGACCAAATCAAAGTAAAGGAAAGGTGACATTTATACGTTCTACCGTATTGAAAACATCACGAGGTAATCTAGAGTTCTAAACTCGCATATGTACTCATTTATTTTTAAAATGATGTACAATTGTTGTACATAAATATATGCATCTGACGATATATTTATATCCTATACATATGGCATAATAGTTATAGAGAAATCACTGAATCAGTTCATACATATAATACATACATATATGTACATGCATTATTTGTACCTAATATTTATCACTAAAAGCTTCAACTATTTGGTCCCTCAGAACTTTATTTATTCCAAATAAAGAATTACATGAAGCTTTTTATGCCCATTTGAGACCCTGTACATGAATATAGAAAGGCCTAATACAAGAAACACGATGTGATACTAGCAGTTGAAGAGATACGGTTATGGGAAGCTTTCCCTCCTCTTCCCCCCCCCCCCCCCAACAACAACATCAACAACAAAAATTGGAAATCGGAACCGAAACATGAACCTAGATTGAAATTGCACTTTTAAAACCATGGGGCGCGCTTTCCCAAAAGAAACAAGGGTAGAAACCCCAAAATTAGAAATCAACGTAAAAGAAAACGAACAGTCGAACCAAATACGGGTAGGAAAGTCGAAACCCCAAAAATACAATTAGCATTTTCCCCTCATTTCAGAGCTTTTAGTTTCCCACGGACTTTAGCGGTGTTTTATTTAGCATACATATGGGCAGTGTTCTACGACTTTGTCTATACGACACCCGTCACTATAAAAATATTAACGCTCGAGCCTTAGTATATATATGCATATGAACTGAGTGACATATTTGAACAGAAACCTATGAATCTCTTACGGTGTCCACCTCTTTATATGTCTAATTTCAATTTAGGCAAACCTCATATATGAGTCAGGTTTTTTATAGGCCGGTCCTGCAGCTTGCTCTTGGAGGTCCGACTATTAATATCCTGATGGGAGAAACTTCTAGTGGTGAACGCTGTTGTGCGAAAGGATGCCCTACAACGCACCCAGTGGGTGGTGTACACAAATGTGCTTGTTTTGATCGAGGTATGCATGCCTTTTGTGGCGTGCATCTTGGTGAGGGTTATGGCTCAAATTCATTCGTTTACTGCCTGTCTACAGTTAAATGCCAGCCACCGAATGACAGGTGGGAGTCGGGTCTCACTAATAGCAGATAGACAGGGCCAGACAAATCGATACAAAACGCACCTACAACGAGTGAAGCAGTCGGATCGACACCACAGTCTACGCCTAAGCAGGATGTATCGTCTGGTATGAATAGAATATCTAGTATAACAATAGATAAGCTCACTGTTGGTAAGAAGAAGAGAACATATAAACATGACTGTACTATCAAAGGTGAGCGCCAGTAATGAGTGCGCCTAGGATAGCTCCTTGTGTGACCCATGGGCCATAGGTTGGACCCCGAACCTGATGGTATGAAACTGACCCAGACTTGTCGTACCTCTATATATGTCCAAATATTTACTAATCCCGGGAACTGGACATATAAAGGTTTGACTGAAATCACAGAATGTTCTAAAAAAAATGCAGTTAATGAAATCACAGAACAGGACAAAATCCCTTGGACCTGAAATTCACTACAGAACGGGACAAAAATTTGAACAGTTGAACTACAGTGCGATTGTGCAAACCAAACGACCATATTTTACATTGCCTTCTTTACTTCTTGTACAGTTTAAAAGGCTGTGAAACGATATTTTTATATGGTATTCAGAAGTATGGATCCACGAAATAATGCTCACAGGTTTAACAGAACATTGGCTCTTTCTCTAGAAATCTGAAGCGTTGTATTCTATTTCAGGTGATAGATGTAGAATATGTACCGAAAACTGATGCTCGGCTGAAGTGTACACGCTCAATAGTTCGGTACTTGGGCCAAGGTCGACTTACTTGGGCCCCCAAATATCGAAATTACCTTTGACCGGAAACGGTTTTGGACACCGGCTCGGGCATTAACAATTTTATAGTGACGGGTGTCGTATAGATAAAGTCCCTAAAAGTAAAAACCAAAAGCATTGCATGTTTGCACTTTGCAACTGGTTTTTGTTTTCACAACTTTTCTGATATGCACAATACATTTTGTTTTTATTAAAATAACGAATACCACTTTCACTCATAGGAGTCATAGCTTTCGTATCATTTTGAATTTTAGAAGGATATGTTTCACTACATTTGTTTTTGAAAATAAAATATATATAATATGAAACTGAGCAAAGAGCCAAAGATCTATCTGGTCGGGCCGACAGGCAACGAGCAGTCGAGCACCACCAACTCACCTTTCTCTTTTTTTTTTTTTTTAATGTATTTTGTATTTTTATCTGGTTTTACACGAGTTTTACCACGGACCTCTGGATAGGGTCTCGGGCAGAAATCAAGGTTTCTCTCTACAAACCCAAATCCAGAGGGCCGTGGTTATACTACTGTACAGTAGATCAAAGCATTATCCTCATGGGCCATAGCCCTCATGGCCCTCATGGCCCTCATGACCCTCATAGCCCCACGATCTCATAGCCTATGGATGTCCACTGTCCACAGTCCAATTGTCCCAATCATCACCTTCGAGGGAGGCATCTTCCAATCTTGACAATACAGTATCTTGACAATACAGCATCTTGACAATACAGCATCTTGACAATACAGCATCTTGACAATACAGCGCAATGCGATTATGGTCGGTGAAGATGATTGAGGTTGAATAGTGTATAGACGCAAGCTTCATCGTTGACTTTGACCTGTGGCCAATACTTTGGTTGAGATATACACTAAAGACGTTGTAATTTTCTGATATACGTGTTGCTGACTGCAATATAATTCTATAGCATGTCTTCAATAATTTTTATTGTATACTTACGATAATACAACCGCCTGTTTCGAAGTACATGTGCACACAGTTTATAATATTAGGAGGGATCTTGTGACGTGGATTGAAAACCACCGCTTTACCACTTCCACGCGCTTTTGACAACGCAATGGTGAACATTATACACAAACTTCAGCGGTGGAAGGAACAGTGCAAGGTATTCGCATATAACAGATGAATACATAATATATCATTCATCGTCTTGAGGATTGTCAATTGGTGCAGAATTGAAACTCGATTCACTACTTGCTCAATGATCAATTTCCTCCTAATACGTGCGGGTTTAAATTCAATTCCTGGAAGTGGATACACGACGGATGTTCAGTGCAATAAAGTTACAATTAGAAAATTGCCTTACAATGGCTGTGTAGTCTAGGGCCATTCCGAAGTTCTTATCATACCTTTTTTAAATCAATTTCTTCCTCTTGGATTGTTAGTGAGATAGCACTAGGTGGGTACGATATCTCACTACTAGCTATGCAATGTCAATTCAATTTATCCGGAGAGCTATACAATGCTGTACCATATAATTCGTCGCCATTGGGTATGTGAGATGTAAACTTTCAAAGTGTCTTTGATTTTATTTTATTTTTGAAGTTTAATACTGTACTTTCTTTTCTATTCTAATAATTCGTGGTCGGACTAATCAAGAGCAAATACATTGCAATCCTTCATCTTCAGGTCCATATAATTCTTCATTGCTGTTCGCATGAACTTTTCTTCACGAGTCAGCACTCGGTAGGTTTCCTTGGGGACAGTTGTATATATCGATCAGATATTTCGAAAACGGTATGTCGGAAATGGCCCGTCGCTATCGCTGGAATGAACTCATCAAGTAGATAGACGACTCGTGATCTGCTTTGCGCATAGTCTGCTGCAAAGGCGTTCTGGTGTTCGCCATAGTCACTCGAGACTTGGCGAATGAGGACTCAAGGAAAGCAGACACCGAAACCATCGCAGGCTTAGAGGCTCTGAGTGCCTTGGTTGTATGCATCATACGGATAGGGGCTGAAGAGGCGGACATGGTTATTGATTTTGTTGATTTATGAGGAATAGAATGAAGTCTCCGATCCCAACTAGCTAGGCTTTTATATGAATTGCGAAGGACATCTCTAGTCCTGACCAGTTCACGTCAGCCAGGTGCAAGCTTCGTCATTCGTAATTTATTCGTACACTTTCGTCGTTTTAGTCGCACATTTGATATCAGGGAAAAAAAAATATACTGAAATCGTAATGCTCGCGTGGGCCACAGTTTCAGGCTGGAGTCTTGGGAGTATTAGGGACTTGGACTGTTGGAGCGCTTCTCGCGTGGGCTGGACTTAGGCTGAGGGCTTGAGACTGAGCCTGAAGACCGGAGTGCTCATCGCGACATCGATGCTTATTTTCAATCCAGATATTTTAAGACATTGTGTAGACCAATGGAAATAACTTATATAAACCACACGCGTGACGGTGGTAAAGTAAAGAAATTCTATTGGTCAGAACAACCTCTTATCGATTCCAATCACACACACATCTGGTTTTTGCTATGTAGAAAAAAAAAGTAACAGCGCATAAAACTGAGCAGATCTAACGTCAACTTTGTAAATACCTATGCAGTATGAAGTTGCCAGTTTTTTAAACAAAAACATGAAATACATTTAATTTCCATTTTTCACATTGCCTTCTGTTCTATTTTCAGAAGGCTACGTTTTTCAACGTAAAAAAAATTGATATCTGCTCAGTACATGCAACATTTAGTCATAAATACATATACCCCCAGAGTTGAAATCGATGGTTAAAAAATTAAAAATAGCTCTGTATTTTTTTTATAAATACATACTGCCTGTACTAGAGACAGTAGAGGCTGTACAATGTAAACGTTCTGACACCAAGAGACCTAAACACTGACAGCAAGAACTTTACAAAAAATAAATATGAAAGGCGCTAATGCTTTATTATTTTACTTTATTATTTTTAAATAATAATAAAATACAAATGAGTATTTATAACGAACTGAGGTTTCAACTTTCAAATTTATTGGAAGACATCGATCCATAAACCTCATCACACACCAAACTAGGCCACTTGCAATTTAATTTGTAAATATACCAAGTTACCAGTGCTCACCCCAATCCAGATAGTCGAACAACCTAAACACCGGTTTTAACCATCACCACGAGAAGTCATCTCCCTGGAAACCAGATCTTTTTTGAAAAAGGTATTCTCAAGAAAGAGAATGGTATAGCAAATGAAGCACTATATAAAAGATTCTTCTCTATCTCTCTCTGTTCACAACCAGTGCTCGGATTGAGGTAGTGACTGGTCACTCTAGTGTGCAATTGGATTTAGAAGAGCATGTCCTTCACTCCTTATCTCTGTAGAAGGAGAATGCTATGATTCAAATTTCAAAATATTTATATTTTCTCCTTCAGACTTCAGACCAGTAGTAGGGCGGATTGGCGCTAGAGGTGTCAAGTGCCAACTATCATCTCTGTCCCCCAGAGAAGTCACCACAAGTTCTTTTCCTCAGTCAAAGAGCATATAGTTTTTGGCCTCGCGCGCAGGCTCGCACTAAAAAGTAGAACCACAATGGTTCATTGCGTGCTAATATGACATTTTTTTAATTCCCAATCCGTAAAGAAATATCTTGCAAGATTCATACATACACATCTATGAGCTTCGATGTTTTAAAGAAAAGATGCTGTATTCTTCTCGAAATACTCGCGTACAGTAGCCGGTCTAGTCCCAGTTCACTATGTAGCGCATAGCTATAGCTGAGTCATTTTATGTTTGAATCCTCATTCGGGTATCCATTCACGGCTACATTCAGTATCTGTATTCAATCAGCTACGCGAATTCCCTAATACAAGCGTCAGATATTGAGTTCGAACTTAAGTGTAATAATAATAAAACCAATCTTAACTATTCTTGTCCTCGTATACATGCATACTATCAGATGCACAAAGACCTTTATTTGCTTCTGTCTGTAGTACTATTGCCTAATAAGTATTCTTCAGCGCATCGTGGTACCATAACGCAGAGTTAATCCAGCAGTCAGCGTTGCACCCGGGATCATCAATGGGATGTGACTGTGTTGGGAACCAGTACACCTTCGACTTGACCCCCGCAGCCTGAAGGCCGTGATAGAACTGTAAGCCTGCGTAGTGATAGGTATCGGAGAAACATTTATATCAATAATCCATTATGCTGTAAATAAAATACCTTAAACTGGAAAATGGAGCAAGAGTGCAACATATATTGCTTATGCTCATTCCAAATAGAAATTTGATCACTCTGCAGCACAAGAATACATAGCTGGACGATATAAATAGATAGCAAAATACATCACATACCCTCCATTCATGTTCAATGATAGCTAGGAGGAGACAAGAGAGAGAAAAATCCCCTTGGTTTTGAACCATGTGTAATATTCGAGAGCACCTCAAGTTCACTACTTTAGTAACGTGCGATTCCACCCAATTACAGAGGTACCCAGCGATTATACCTCGACGAAAGCGTAGAAAAATTCTAAGCTCTCGCAACGGCGTCAACTCAGTCACGTCACATCCACACACACACGACTCGAACAAGTATTTGTAGATATATCTTAAAATGCTTCGCAATTCTCTCGAATCTGTTCCAAAATAAAACAGAGGCTTCAAGAGGACATATCCGAATTTAAACCCACCTTGCGAAGGAGGTACTCGTCGGTCTTTAGCGCCCAACAACAACAGTGTCGGGGTTTTAATGTTGCTTAAATCATTCGATATCGGTGATAATGCGTATAACTTGTCTAGGTCTTCCTTTCTTAAAGTGCTTCTGTAGGAAAGCCCGGCTTCAGCATACACCCAATCGGGAATGTCGGCTGTGGAGACCTCTTCGACCAGATTGGTCACTGGATTTCGCAGCACCTATTCAGAGAGTAGAGACACGCGTTTAGATTAGTAACAATACAAATTTGTATGTAATATATATATATATATATATAACGAGAGCTTCCAGATACTCAGTAGTCGAAAAAAGAGCTCTGCTATGCTTCTAACAGGTATCTGTATGTATGCACATACATATTCACACATCCCCCAACAAGCTCTCTTAGAACAACAGATATGTATTATTCCTCATGTACATATATACAATATATACAAAGATTGCGAAAGGTACGGGATCGTACACTCGAACTTTATGCAATTTGTATCTCCAGTGTGACACGACACATCATACGCACATACATACCGCAGCCTTGTAGACGTCCGGATATTTGGCAATCAAGTGTGCCCCTAAGAACCCTCCATGGCTACCCCCGCAGTACACTATAGCCTCACGGTCAACGTCTGGGAACTCTGCCAGCATCTTATCAACACCAGCAGCACAGTCTTTCACGTCATTGGTGCCAATCTGAAGACAAGACAGAGCTATATACGTGAACACGCGACATATATACTTACAAGAAAATTATATATTAATATATATGAATGTATATATATATATATATATATATGTGTGTGTGTGTGTGTGTATGTATGTGTGTTTGTGTGTGTGTGTTTATGTATGTATGTATGTATGTATGTATGTATGTATGTATGTATATATGTATGTATGCATGTATATATATGTAAAGCATGTATGCATGTATGTATGTATGTATGTATATATATATATGTATATATATATATATGTACATACATATATATATATATATACATGTGTGTGTGTGTGTGTGTATATGTGTATGTGTGTGCGTATGTATGTGTGTATGTATGTGTATGTATATGTATTTATGTACATATATATATATATATATATATATATATATATATATATATATATATATATATATATATATATGACACATAAATACTTTGTTACGATCGTAACATAAACAACTTACATTGCCAGGTAGTGACTCGAGAGCGTCCACTCCGAAGCCCAGACTGCCGCGGTAGTTGATTTGACACACCGCATATCCTAAACGCACCAGAAAGCTGACATTGGCCTTCCAATCAGTCACGTATGTCGAATGAGGACCTGCCCAATCAATCAAAACCAGAAAGTAAGGAATTGCATTTAAATAGAACCCAGTGTATAGGTGAATGCTAATATAATCACTAACACTTATCATATACAAACACAGTCATTCCCATCTGCAGATATAGTCAACAACGCATATTGTGTACAAAACACGGCAATTCTTATTTGACACATCTACAAATAAAAATCACTTACACTCATCATATACAAACACAGCAATTCACATCAACATATCTACAGATGTAATCAACAACACACATCATATACAAACACAGCCATTCGTATCAACATATCTACAGATACAATCAACAACACACATCCTATGCAAACACAGCCATTCACATCGACATATCTACAGATACAATCAACAACACACATCCTATGCAAACACAGCCATTCACATCGACATATCTACAGATATAATCAACAACACACATCATATGCAAACACAGCCATTCACATCAACATATCTACAGACATAATCAACAACACACACATAGCCTCACCTCCATGCACAAACACAGCAAGCGGCATAGCTTTCTTCGGCGGATTTTTAGGTACAACATATATCACCTCAAACGGAGCCGATTCTGGTTCTGTAGTAGTACGAAATGTTAGGTTATAAGCAGGTTGGTTGATAGTATCAGATGTATAGCGAAATGATACTACACAAATGAGGGCTAGAATCAAGTTGAAGGATTGTGAAAGCGGAACGGAAGAATAGTCTCATTTCTTTGGATGTGAACAAACAATGAATATGGGGCACACATTTATGACTTGATATGACAGGTTGAGGCAGACACCGGTTGAATGGGTGTAGGTTCTACAATGCAGTAAGTGAAGACAGAAGTAATACCATATACACATAAAATAGATATATAGATATATATATATATATATATATATATATATATATATATATATATATATATATATATATATATATATGTATATATATATATATATATATATATATAATATTTATATAAATATATATATATGTATATATATATATATATATATATATATATATATATATATATATATATATATATATATATATATATTATATATACATATTATATATATATATATATATATATATATATATTATATATATATATATATGTATATATGCATGTACATATGTATATAATATATATATGTATGTATATATTATATAATATAATATATATATACATATATATATATATATACATATATATATATATATATATATATATATTACAACATGTATGTATGATGATTGACATGTGTGTGTGATTGTGTGATTGACATTATGACATTGATGATGCGTGTACGTATTGATGATGTGCGTATGCGTGCGATGATGACGCGATGTGTGCGCGTGTGCGTGCGTTGCGTGCGCGTGCGCGGCAAGTGCGTGCGTGTGTGTGCATGCGCGCATTATATATATATATATATATATATATATATATATATATATATATATATTGATATTGAATATATATTATTGTGTTGTGTGTTGACGTGCGCGTTGTGTCTGTGCAGTGTGTTTCTGTGTGTGCGTGTGTTTCGTGCGCGTGTGTGTATGCACGTGCAGTATGTATGTGCATGTATGTACGCACGTATGTATGTATGTATGCATGTGCATGTATGCATGTATGTATGTATGTACGCATGTATGTATGTATGTATGTATGTATCATGTATACGCATGTATGTATATGCATGTGTACCATGTGCATGTATGTATGTATGCATGTACGTATGTGTATGTACGTATGTATACGTACGTATGTATGTGCATGTATGCATGGATGTATGTATGTATGTACGTAACGTACGTATGTATGTATGTATGTATGTATGTATGTATGTATGTATGTATGTATGTACGTATGTATGTATGTATGTATGTAATGGCAATGTACGTATGTATGTACGTACGCATATGTATGTACGTATGTATGTATGTGCGTGCGTGTGTGCGTGTGTGTGTGTACGTATGTACGAATGTATGTATGTATGTATGTATGTATGTCTCTAATCAAACCGCACGTACGTATGTATGTATGTATGTATGTAAGTATGTGAAAGTATGTGGATGTATGTATGTATGTGTGTGTATGTATGTATGTATGTATGTATGTATGTATGTATGTATGTATATATATGTATATATATGTATGTATTATATATATATATATATATATATATATATATATATATATATATATATATATGTGTGTGTGTGTATATATATATATATATATCAATATAAATATACTAAATATATAAAGAAGATATATCCAATAACTCGTACACTGCACGGATGTGTATGGCTGGTTCGTTTTGTCCGGCTAAATCATGTACCATACCATCTGGCACAGCCACCTGTAGCACCCCCAACTACTGTCTTCTTTTTGATCGGAGTACCCGTGACAGTCTCCCAGATGGGATTGGTGCTCTTCCTGTTTCCAGAGGGATACCATATGCAGTATATAAATTTCAAGTACGTAAGTATGGTTGTATGTGTGTATGGTCACGCTTCACGTACGTAAGTATGTTTGCATGCGTGTATGGTCACGCTTCAAGTATGTAAGTATGTTTGTATGTGTATGGTCCCGCTTTACGTACGTAAGTATGTTTGTATGTGTGTATGGTCACGGTTCAAGTACGTAAGTATGTTTGTATGTGTGTATGGTCACGGTTCAAGTACGTAAGTATGTTTGTATGTGTGTATGGTCACGCTTTACGTACGGAAGTATGTTTGTATGTGTGTATGGTCACGCTTTACGTACGTAAGTATGTTTGTATGTGTGTATGGTCACGCTTCACGTACGTATGTATGTTTGTATGTGTATATGGTCACGCTTTACGTACGTAAGTATGTTTGTATGTGTGTATGGACACGCTCTACGTACGTAAGTATGTTTGTATGTGTGTATAGTCCTGGTACAGGCACACATATAACACACCCAACAACCGAATACGACTGATGAATTCGTCCGAAGTATTCGTTGATAGGTAACAGCTATAGTGCGGATGGTTCTCGCCGTTGTGGCCGATTATTATCCGACACTATCGTCACATTATCAGATAGTATCAGACAGCTCACCAGTAAGTTGTCTGATTTTTTATCGATATAGTGTCTGATAAATGTCGATAAATTGTTTGATTTTTATCTATAAAATGTTTGATTATATCGATAAATTATCTGATGTTTATTGATAGATAGTCTGACCTGAATCGATGTTGTGGATTGTCTAATTATTCTCCACAACTTTCGCGACTCGGTCGTTTACATCCACACTCCCAGTACTACAACGACCGTTGCATGTATTGCGCGGCTCCATAAACCTATTCTCATACGGCACTGCCCATACACGTACAAGGGCTTACAAAAGTGTGTGTGTGTGTGTGTGTATTTGCATCACTTATGTGTATATCAAATAGCATACATTTCGCGTTGGTGCAAGTGTGTGGAGGCTTGCCTAAAAAAACATTGCACTTTTTTAAAACGTATTCCTATTTTCTATTGGTATGTTAATCCTATTTTTTTGCTGGCATATTATACCTGTTTTGTGCTGAATTTTAGGGTGCACTTTTTTAAAACGTTCTTATGTTTATCTAGTGTGTATGTGCATCTCTGTGTATATCAAAAAGCATACGGTTTGCGTTGGTGCATGTGTGTGGAGGCTTGCCTAGAAAAGCAATCCACTTCCTATCTAAACGTTTATACGTATTTCAGAGACTGCATTGCCTAAGCGACAAAGAGACTACTATCTATATTCAATAGGATATATATATATATATATAATATATATATATATATATATATATATATATATATATATATATATATATATATATATATATATATATATATATATATATATACATACACATACATACATACATACATACATACATACATACATACATACATACATACATACATACATACATACATACATACATACATACATACATACATACATACATACATACATACATACATACATACATACATACATACATACATACATACATACATATATATATATATATATATATATATATATATATATATATATATAAAAATACTAATGCAAATCCATGTTCTAAATATACATACATATCCCTTGTGGCGACCTCCGGAGGGGATGCGGGCGTGGACACCTTTGCGAGCAACATGTCTTCTCGAATGTCCACCAGCTCAAACGACGCAGCCTTCGGAGACACACGTTGTATCCTTCCATCTAACAGTGTAAATAGACAGAACATGACTTACTCTTCAGTGGCAAGTGTGTGAGTGTTACTAGTCTATCTAACAGTGTAAATAGACAGAACATTAATAACTCTTCAGTGACAAGTGTGTGGTGTGTTATAAGTCTATCTACCAGTGTAAATAGACAGAACATGACATACTCTTCAGTGACAAGTGTGTGAGTGTGGTAGGTGATATGTGTGTGGTGTGTATGTTCACCACTCAACTATCTTTGTATACACGTATGTATGTATGGGTAAACGTATGTGTGTATGGGTAAACGTATGTGTGTATGGATGTGTATGTCTTCTCGAACAACCACTAGCTCGAACAATCCAGATTTACTGTTGTACGGTGCATGACTCGTGTATTTATATAAGCGTCCATTCCGTTGACTGTGTATAACTCATGTATTTATATAGGTGTGCATTTCGTTGACTGTGTATAGTCCCTGTATTGTATGTTCACACAAGTGTGTATTCCGTTAGGTTATAAACAGTAGATACAAATGTCAAGCACGGATACATAGATAGAGATGTGTGGACACCAAAAAGACAGGTGTGGATGGGTGCATGATCCGTATGTGTGTGTGTGCGTGTGTGTGTACATGACACGTCTAGGAACACGGTACGGATGAGCTTAGTTGGAAGTATGCACACATGCAGCATATATACGAAAACACTACAAAAACCACACATTCAATCACATATCGTTCAGCAACCATCCACACACACATATATATATATATATATATATATATATATATATATATATATATATATAATACTCATCGCCATCCGTCTTCACTCACACACATATATTGTATATATATATCTATATATATACTGTACATACCCTCAATCTTCACCTGGCACACACACATACAGAGTACCTAATCTCATTCCTCCACACACACATATATATATTCATACTGTACATACTCTCAATCTCCACCTGGCAGACCGCCGAAAACGATTTCCAAATGGTTGTGAAGTAGATGTAGCGCATATCGTCGCTGAAACACCGTACCGCTAAATCGAGTGCGTAGATGCCGGGACAACACCCCTGGCCCGCTGGTTCGCGGATTACGGGCACTACCTATATATGGGCATAAGCAGAAATGCGCGGCAAAGTGTTGGTGTGTGGTGGTATGATAGATGGACACTGGATGTCATATACCTTCTGTGATCGAAGGGAATAAAAGTGACAGAAAATGTCAGACATGTATATGATACTACAGATATACGTGCAGACACTTAAATACCAATGTGTACAAGTATATACCTATACATTTATTTATGTACTAGTGGCATTAAAAGTGACAAATATGTACTATAGGTATATGTGTATACACTTCTACACAAATAATATATGCAGACATATATATATATATATATATATATATATATATATACGTATACTATTGGCATTAAACGTGACAGATATGTACATAACATCACGGATATATGTGTCTAGACACTAGTACACTAATGGCACTGAAAATGATATATATATATATATATATATATAATGCACATATATATATATATATATAATATATATACTAACGACGTTGAAAAGGATATATACATATAAATGGAAAGTAAAACACATATTATG